>KZ308265.1:1294999-1394167 GCA_000376725.2 Ladona fulva
ATAAGATGATTTTTTTCTACTTCCTCGCCGTTAATATTAGGTTACATGGTAAACTAGCGACGAAAAGAATCGGCTATGCTAAATAATCGACTTTTCCTCTAAATGTTCACTATAGAAAAAATAATTCGATTCGTATTGATTTCAGTTGCATTCCTGAAATAAAAGTCGCAATAAAAACTTTTAATCTTTGATTATTGGTAAATTTTTATAATCCAATATTTACAGCAATACTTTATGAGAGTAACTGGTCCAAATTCGAAGCAAAGGAATTTTTAATGGCTTTTGAGTTATTGACTAGTGCTTTTACGGTATTCTGGAGATATATCTTTTGTCATCGAAACATATCTTAACGTATAAGATATTTCAGATTTTGCGCCGGGTATCTCAGATATGTAATTTATATTATTTTAGAACCTATATAACTTGATCTTCCTGCCTACCTGAAGGGGTGAATGTACTCATTTACTTCAATACTTTACCACCCACGACTCACCGTACGGTTTTTTGCTGGCCGGTCGAAACCGGCGTGTGAAACGGGCCTTCGTTTGTTAATTATACTTGATAAAGGGGTCCACTGACTGAAAATATAGTTCACGGTTGACCAATCATCTCAAGGTAATGCTGCAAATGGCTTTAACAAATCCTACGCCAAATTTCAAATTTTGGACCGAAGGTCTAAGTAAAATCTAATACATTTATTTACTTTATTTAATTTTTATTGCTAGAATTCGAAAGAATTTATTTGGTATCTTAAATTATCATTTCTCTGGTTATTTAATTCTCTTAAATAGATTTTCTTAAATATGTATATTTTACACAGTATTTAAGACATGCAAAATAAGTAATTATATTAATTAAAATTGAAATGAAATTGAAATAAATTTTCATTTGTTTATTTCATTCCATGTTACTAATGCGTGCTTCTTTATAATATATAAGAAAAGGAATGTGGCTCTCAATGGCCTCTTGAGTGTACACCCCTGACATAGTACATTTTCCACTCTTTTACGCTCTTAACCTTTGATATTTTTCATATTACTCCTATCACAAATTATCACCAATTAGGTAAAAAAGCAATATCTCTCTATTTTGCTAGCATAGTCGCGGGGGCGGAAGGTGTTGGGTTCGCAAAGGGCGGAGTCTGTCATTGAAGATAGTAAGGATGGTTCTGAGATGGGCGGCGCGTGAGAGAAAGGCAAGCGGAGAATGCGGCTGGAGCAACTAAATTCGAGAAGGTGATTAGGGAAGGTGGCGGTTTGCAAGAATTCGGAAAGATTGGGTTGGACAGAGGAGAATGAGATGGGAGAAAGGTGTTAATTGACAATGGAGATGTTTGGGGAATCTTGGGGGTCTTCGGAATAGGAAACGGGGGTGCTATTGCATGGAAAACGTCCACTGTTGAATGTTCGGTCAGGGAGTTTTCTGAATACCCGTGAATGTAGTGGTAGCTCGAACACTTTTCCTTTTTGTAGATTCCTGACCGATGTTACAACAGTGATACGAGATGTTATGACATCAATAGCATTTTTACAGCCATTACATATGAGAGAGACTTGCTTCACAATTCAGCTGTTCAAATCAGTATTTGTTGTCAAAGTAGGAGTTCATTAATTAAGGTATAATTATACTGAAGAAAGCTAACTTTGGATGACGTTTTGTAGCAGAGTAAATCAGGCAACTATACTCGAAGATATAAAGGGAGAAGAATGCTTAAAAACTACTTTTATTAAGGAAGTAGAAATAAAAACACTATGTCAAAAATTCCACTGGAGTTTATTCCGCGACCGGTTTCAGACTGTTTAGTCCATCATCAGGCGGATGATGGACTAAACAGNCAATGACCAAAGGGGTGACTGTTCAGGTAGGGAAGGGGTTAGGAGTATTGGGAGTATATTTATACTTATATATACCCAACTATATTAGTACTCCCCTTCGCCTGATGATGGACTAAACAGTCAGAAACCGGTCGCGGAATAAACTCCAGTGGAATTTTTGACATAGTGTTTTTATTTCTACTTCCTATTATGGAATTCCACATAGTGAATGCTTCATCTATAGATTATATACTTTTGCTAAATCTGACCTACATTTGTATTCAGTAAGCTATTGGCAACATGTTGCTAATGAGCACATATCTAAGTCAGTCAGTCAGATTATTAGAGATTTCTAATAATCGAACTTAAGATATTACTTAAGAAAGCTAACTTCGGATGAAGTTTCGTAGAAGAGTAAATTACGCAACTTTACTCGAAGAAATAAAGGAAGAAGAATACTTAAAAACTATTTTTATTAATATAATAGAAAAAGGGTTGACATATAAGTAAAAGATAAAACAATACTATAAAGATGAAGGGCAAAATATGGATTGAAATCATCACTTACGAAGGGCAAGCGAAGGTGGTTCGGTTACCCATGAACATGAAAATATCCAAATTAGCCCAGTCAGTGGGGACTTCATCCAAACTTTTTCCTAACACCTCTCAAGCCACGCTATCTGCAATTACTTATTGTCCGCATTAATACAAGGGAGACCAAACGCACATAAGGGATTCGAACGAAACTGTCAGGACTGTCACTGTCAGCAATTTTTCAGCATCTAATAAAATAAGTGACGTAATGAAATGGTAAATGACATGGCAATTGTCACTCGAAGAACTTTGGGAACAATTTGATCAAAGTTGGTCGGGAATGTGAATGGACACTCACCGAGTTGATGTAATTGATAAGACTCAGGCCACCGTCCCAAGGCAGCTCTTCTTCACAGGAAACATTTGACAGACGAAGCGCGTGACTCTGCTCCAATGTCTGAAGGCCGATGGCAAACACATACACCGAGTCGTACATGAGCGCTGGCTCTGCCTGAAATTAAACGATTTAATAATATATTAGCCTTTAGAGAATCATTCTTAGATGGAAATGATTCGTTTTAACAGGTATTTCGTTTCTGATACCTATTTACACAGAATTAATGCGTGGAAATATGTGTTACAAGTTAAGAAAATCTGGATACGTAGTGTTTTAACTAGCTGAAATGCAAGAAGGAGCGTCCAGTAAAACATCCGATAGTCGATCAACCGACACGCCGTAAAATAATCTGCATCAGCCGAAAAGAAAGTGGAAAGTAACTGTTAATTACTCTGATAATTGCGTAGTATTTAAATTGATGCTATTATTTCATTGGAGATACACCCTTGTTTCAGTAAAATATCCATTTCCATTGGAATCTACATTTCCATCGTTGAATTTTATCAAATGGAGAAAACTCCATTCCAGGATAGGCAAATTGTCTAAATTTCCACCTAAAATCTAATGGAAATAGAAACTGATTTATTATAGTATATGTATAGCATACACATAACACGTATACACATTACAATAGTTTCGTCAATATATATGTATACACAGATATCAGTCACATATTTCTTTCGTTAAAAATTTCTTTCAATGGTTTGCAAAGCAAGTATTTTTTAAGCCTTTAGGGAAAAGTGTACCCTTACATCCTTCAACTCATCTGGCAGCATGTTGTATATTTTCAATGAAATTCTCTCTAAGCTCCTACCAGTCAATCCCAGCCTATGTGATGGGGCGAGAGGCGTAGCCAGGTATTACATTTAACATTTAAATTTAAATCCCGCAAGCCGCCAGTTGCGTGTGGATTTTTCCTTACGGGAGTTTAGAGCCATGGAGTAAACACTGTATTACTACAATCCAGGGGTTGGAATACTTCAAAATCTAATGAAAAATATAATCGGATTTATTTCAATATGTATACCTAGTGAATGTCCTGCGGTGTTTGTATGGAATGATTGCAAGGCCATCCTCTCTCATGCTATTGCTCATTATTGGCTCTGGAGGGGGGGGGGGTTGAACCCCCTAATATCACCCCCTTGTCTACGTCTCTTGATGTTAGTCTCTAGGAAATTACTGGATTTGAGACAGTATTGCTTTCCTGTATTTAGTAAAGGTTAAATATAAAGACGTGCGACCAAGAAACTACTGCCACAGAGCTGCTGGTCTTGGCTAATCTTTGCATACGTCTGTAGGCCCATTGAAACTAAATCGGCCCCTTGTTTGTCATAGACCATATGAGACTTTCAATTCATTGTATTGTGTATTGCTGTGCTTCAATTGTATTGTTTATATTGAACTATTAACGTATATAGATGGTATTGTGTTTCCCTTGCGTTGTCACCAGACGTTGTATGGCTGAGGTGCTAAACAATTAAACCATTAAAATTATGCTAGACTCCTGGCACTTCTATAGATATCTTTGTGAACACCTGGATTAATTCCTTATTTTAATAGGAAAGCATCCTCTTGGTCGTCTCACGATAGACAGCATTCAACTATTTCCGCGAAATTTTTTGTACGGTATAATTAAGTCTGTATGACAGATAAAAATATCGGAGGGTTTGATAATGGCGTCATTATAATGTTGTCGGTCAAGTGTTAGGCGTTTTTTAGGAGGTGACTGAAGAGCCGCTCTCTGTGTAAAAACTATTACGATTAACACCTCCGACCGAAAACCAAACCCAAAACTCACGAAGTCAGAAATTGTCCTTAGAGCAAAAAGCAGAAAATTTTCCCTTTGCTTGATCCTTCTTAGGAAGCCACGGAGAGAAATATGCTTTAAAAAGGCCCGTTTTTTACACAACTGGAAAAAATAAAAATTTCAAACGCATACAAGGGTCTCCGAATCCCTTCTATTTTCGTCGCGCTCGTTTTGCCATGTGGGAACAAAAGGCTTCAACGCGAGAAAGAAGATTACAAAAAATAAGAAAAACAAAAGAGCGTAGCTCGGCCGCAGCTTTCGCGCGGTGGACGAGAGGAAAGAAAACGCCGAATACGACGCGTTTCTTATTTTCTCAACTCGGAAATTTTTATCGAGAAAGTTGTTTTAGCGGTGGCGAATTAATGGCTGGGAAGTTGTTGGTCCCTAATCCGGTCTTGGATTACGTCTCGAAGAGAATTGGGGGAGAAAATTCACGAGAAAATAGAATCAAAAGGATAAGATAAGAACTTTGGGAATAAGATGAGAGGATATGAAATGGAGGAAATAATAAGGAGTTGGCAGAGAGGATGGTCGATTGTTTAGATGCTAAGAACCTCAAGAAAATAATCTAGAGTTGCAGCCAGGAACCAGCAGTCCTTTCCAGCTTTCAATCCATCTACTCTTGAGATACAAGGGAAAGAAATTCTAGATATCGTAAGCATATTCCCTTATAATGTTTGCTTCTTCGTGTGGGAAAAGGATTACCATATGCGCTAAGGTAACAAACCTGCGTCATGCTTGCTATGGAAGGAAATTGTTTGGAAATTTGCGAAGGTTATCAGAATTAGATTTATATCCCGCGAGCCGCCAGTGGTATACGGCATGAGTTGTATTAACACCTCCCCGGATCTTCTTTTTCTGATGCTATGCGGAAATAACGACCAGAATTTACTATCTGTTTAAGTGATTGCTTCCCTGTAAAGCTTTGTTGATGCCTCTCAGAGATCGCGTTCGTTTTTTTTTACCGGAATTACAAAAATTTCTTCGCCTAAAATTCTGAACCGATGAATTTTTCGAAAAGCTTTCGTTGGTAATCTGTATTTCTTTCCTGGAACGAGTTCCACCCAAATGATTCTATTATGGATTAATACACGGGTTAATTGAACGTATTTTAACAGGTCAGAACCCGTTTTAAGACGCTATCCCGCTTAATGCGCGGTGATTTTTCCTGGTTCATCTAATACAAAATTATTAAGGTAAAATACCGCTTAACCGCTCTGATAACCGCTTATAGGGTTTTATCCTGTCCACAGATGCACTACAAACCCGCCTTAGCTAATATGCTTCCTCTATTGATAGACCAAAAGTTACAAGGAAAAGGGTTAAGGTGATTTGGCACGTAAAGACGCCCACGAAAATTCCCAAGGAAAAACGGACGTGAAAAAACAGAAATAACTAAAATCGATGAACAGTGAACCGAATTGGTTTGAATCGATGACCTGTTGATGTTTTGTACGATATATAGAAAAAATACGCGATCATGTTCCCAGGAATTTTATGGTAAAATTCATAGACTTGAAACATTGATCTGACCACAAGAATTTCAAGCAGTTTTGGGTAAGTATGATCTCAGTTACTAAGTCTTTCATCCCTTCGTAAAGCAATATGTTGATAGCGTTGTAAAACCCGATGTACAGGAAAATCAGAAACCATTGCCGAATTCCGATTGTGCATGATTTATCAGACTTCGGGCCGTTATAATAAAATTTCCTGTGCTACGGATAATATGGAGCCTCGTTTCACTAGGATCGATGTAATGTACAGTACAAACATTGCTCTCGTTACTCGGTGATAAAAGAATGACCATATTGGGAAGGGAATAACATGTGTGAAAAATAGGGACATGGCTGGGACTCGAACCCAGGTCTCCTACTTTTCCGGGTGGGTATTCTTTGTGTTATTACCTCTTATTCAGCCGCGCGGTTTTTCCGTGCTAAGTCAATGACCTTATATCCTTATATTATCCTTAATAAAGTACGAATAATTCCAATGCCGTAAACCTGAGGTAACATAGAAAAATGATGCAAGAAGGAAGGGGAAAGAGGAAACTAATATTGCGTATAGATCTGAAAAAAGGAAAATTTTATGATAAGAAAATTCAATAATGCCAATCGTTAAAATGACTGTGCTAAAGTTTCACATAAATTATTTCATAGTTCGATTTTATAAGAAAATTCGCTAAAAATGTAGGTGTTGGTAACAATAGGAGCTGGAGTGAAACTAAACATGGAAATGAAAAAATATTACTATGATTTTAATGTACATTTTCAATTGCTTCAACTACTCTGCTCGAGTAATTGTCACGATACCTGCATGTTAAACACACTATCTGCATCTCTTTGTCTCTATTTCACTCGAAATAAAGTTGTTGGAGTACATAACTGAATTTTTTTCTGTTGTTTAAATAAAAACGTAAACCGTTGACTCGCATCTTTACTTCTACATAACAGCCAAATAAAAAAATGTATAAAAAGATTTTACAAAGCTATAGCTTTAAAAATCGTTTTCCACAAAAATTTCAGGAAAGATCTCAAAAGCGCCTTAAAAAGAATCTTGAAAAAACCTCTTATATTCTCCTACATTTAAACGATAATTTATCGCAAAGAGCCAACGGTATTGCTACGTACTGAATGGACAGTATAGAGATAAAACACGGGGATTTTCGAACTGAATTTCTCCCCTAAATAATCTGGGAGAGAAGCGTCGCTCGGGCGTTGAATTGAAGGCTAATTGGCATAATTTTCCCATGACGGGCGCCATGGCGATGGACGTCCCCGAATTTTTAACGCAAAGTTCATTTAAAGCGCGGCTCCGGCCACCTCCGTCGCTTTCGTTATTCACGCTGCCGAAAAAGCCGCCCGGATATGAGAATAGGAGCGGAGACGGAAATTGTGTTCTCATAGTTAATTAGTCGGAGCAATGGAGCGAAGGAGGGACGGTTGCGTTTGCGGTTTTCGGGAAACCGAGGGCTATTGGACCTATCTCGTGCTGCTATGCTGTCCCCGACCATCGGAGAAAATTCACAGAATTGAAACTGGAATTCCGATACACACTTTGAGAGACGTTAAACAACCGTCAGAGATACCAAGGATAACGAATAACACTGTGAACAATCTTTCAGTGAATGGACGTTCTTTCCTCTGTCATGGAGGAAACCTCTCTAGCCGAAAAATAATACGAAATGAATCTGTTGTTTATTATCAGTAGGAAACAAAAAATCTGAAAAATTAAATTCACAAAAACACTTAATTCCCGTAAGTGCCCGTAAGCAACTAAAGATGCATGCAAACATTTCGGTCAATTAGATATATCGGTGATTATCTTCGGTGAAGGTAACATTTTAATGATATATAAATTCGTACTTCTAGAAACGAATGCATGCGTAAAACTGAACATTGTATGTAAATGTGGAAGAAACTTACATTTGAGCACTTCGGCGTCCAGTCCTTGACTGAAGGACCCTGACGCAGGATCACGAAAGTGACCCTAGTGTCGTTATTTCTTATCCAGGACACTTTCTACTTTGAAGGAATAATGGTGAAAAATTGTGGCACGCAAACCGAGGAAATAATATCTTTCTGTTGCTGTAAAAGCAACTAAATAATTTTTTAATACACGTGCAACTAAATTCGTGTGGGCTTTAATAGGTTAAACCGGAATAGGCTGAGTAATGTTTTAGATGCAGAAGTACGTGAAATATTCCGAATTCTTGCCGATATATCTCCTCCTTGCACTGGCTATGCTTCTGTCATTATCTTTTTACCGCAAGCCTTCAGTTCACGAATCATTCGTTTATTAATTTCATGTACTTTTCTGTCAGCACAATATTTTAATAAACCTGGTATGTTTTCTTTGTTTACTTGTACCTTAGTCTAGAAGCAGCTGTACTTCTGCCATAAATACAATATTAGTTCTTCTCTCTATAAAACATTTTCTTTCTTATACAATTTTTCTTCTCGTATTTAAACTTATATATTTATTTCTTAGTGTATATTCTTGCGTATCGAATTATATATTTTGTACTTTATTTGCACAATAATTTTTTTACATTTATTTGTTAACTCTCGTATTCCATTGCAATATTAGTATGTACCTTGGTTAACGTACCGCTAATCCGTTCCGAGATTGTCGTCGTTGACCAAAACCATCGTTATCCAAGACGCGATTTTTCTGAACCATACTGCATGTCATACACGCAGATAAATCTCTTAAAATATTATAAAAATATGGTATATATAATGTATTTAATTATATTCGCAAAAAAAGTTATCTTTAGTATAATGAGTTGTCAAAATAGAAGTTTTTAATTACGAATCTTCACTAGAAGGCGTAAACAAAAGACTGCGTCGTTGACCAAGACATTTTTTAATCAAAATCATACGTCGTTAACCAAGTATGTATGTACGTCGGAAAAAAAAGACCGTCGTTAGGCAAGATACCTCTGTAGCGGTATCCTTAGTAACGAGATGAACGTAAGACTTAACCATTTTCTCAATTTGGCCCAAATGAAGATGAGCGTATATATCTATATTTTACAATAGTTTAAGGTATAAATATTAATATAAAGGTATTTTAAATTTCATGGACTTATCTGAAAAATATACTCATGCGCTAAAGGCTAGAGTCATCAAATCTATTATATAGTGTAATGAGACAAATTTCCGATTTATTTAAAATTAAAACGCGTTAGACACCCGTTTCTGATCAATATATTTGAAACAATACTTTTCCATGGCTCGAGTTGAATAAAGTAGTTAAAACCAGAACGAAATTTTATTTAAGCGTGATCATTCCCTTTTCCATATTTTAGGCGACGATTTTTAGAAAATCCGTCCATTTAATTTCAAAATAACTTTTTAGTCATAGCTCTAAAATCATTCTTTGCTTTCCATAATCAAGGCATGTTTAACCTCAGCTTGCTCGTGGAAAAGAGAACGTTTGGTGGCATGCGAAGAATTAGTGAACCGTGATGGAATGCGACAAAGTTGTACTGTCGAGGTACTTCATCGTTGAATGACGTTTACATACATGTAGGTCCAAGGGACAAACTGTCAAGCTTCGTACGCTGTTCAATAAATAAAATCTGGTCGGAAATCGCGCTCAAGTTGGTGAGCGGTGGGAATTTTCATGCTCATCCCTCTTGAATTTTGTAACGAGATGTCAGTCCTCCTAAAAACAAAACACGCCCAAACAAGCGGGGAATGCCGTTACGATTTCTATCCGAGGGCTTACGCAGTTCATTTTCTAATTCACGAAACTTATCAAACGGGTAGTATAAAAATGAGAATACTTTTTAATAGTCTGCTGTTAAATCTGAATTTCAGAATTCATCAGCTTTCTTCAACTTCAACTTTTCATGTTTCATGGAATCTGAAAAAACACGAATTCTGACAGAACCATTTCGGATTACTTTGGAAACGTTTCTAAACAAGTGACTTCAATTTGATATATTTTCATAATGATAATATTATATATTAATATTATATATTTAGAGAATCATTCTTAGATGGAAATGATTCGTTTTAACAGGTATTTCGTTTCTGATACCTATTTACACAGAATTAATGCGTGGAAATATGTGTTACAAGTTAAGAAAATCTGGATACGTAGTGTTTTAACTAGCTGAAATGCAAGAAGGAGCGTCCAGTAAAACATCCGATAGTCGATCAACCGACACGCCGTAAAATAATCTGCATCAGCCGAAAAGAAAGTGGAAAGTAACTGTTAATTACTCTGATAATTGCGTAGTATTTAAATTGATGCTATTATTTCATTGGAGATANTTTTCTATGATTTCATAATTTTCTGTTTTCATAATGATACCTCACTAAACAAACTATTTAGGACTAACTATTCGTAAATCGAAATACAAGTATACCGGAACTATTAGGGTACACGGTTCACCGTAGGATATATATTCATTTTTATAGGATACGACGTTATATAACGTAGCTATTTAAGTTATTTATTAAGGGTATTTTCAATGGATAAGAATTAAGAAAACGAAGCACTGGAGATGAAGAGGCGGGAAGAAAACAGTGGAAGAGTACGTGAAAGAGAGCATGGGGTCTCGTTAGATAGTGGGAAGCATGGCTAGTCTGCGAATAAACGGCTTCGGTCTCACGAGGATGAAAGAGGATGCTAGAGACACAGCGCCGGTGTGGGTGGAGTGGGAATGAGCGGATGGCGACGACAGCGCCTACCCTTTCAAGGAGGAGAAGTGTGGGAAGTAAGCCAGGTTGTCGGGAGAGCAGAATGAGAAAGGTTTTGAGCGAAGACAAAGAGAGGAGATATTTTTTCTGAGATGAGGGCATATCGACGGATGGGAACTACGGCGGAAGCCAAAACCTGCGGAAGAATGTCTCATCGATAGGGAATTGTACAAAAAAGTAAAAGGGATTCTAGGACGTTTTATTTGAGTCTCTTGTCTTTGATAGATACCACAGAGAGCATAGATCAAGCGAAAGAGATATTCTGGGGAATTTACCGTATTTGATATTCAAATCTAAGACGATGTAGTAAACTTTCTATGAAAGAAAGTTCGTCTGAAGTAGTAAGAATGCCGGTTAAGCTGTTTCCTTCCCATTTTTCCTGTTCGGTCTCAGAGGGTAAGGCGCGAACCGCCGGCGAAACGGCTCTTGTAATGTTTTAAACCTCTAAACTTCCTCGACTTAATTTAAATTTTACGTGGTTGTTATTTACCTATTGTGCCGTATTTATCATTTTTTCCGTATTAATGAAATAATCTAACGAAGGGATCTCCATTGAAAATTCTCAAATTAATACTTCTTTTCTGATCTTTCTGTGGTTTACAATCCAAGAACAAACTAATGCTACGGTTGAATTTGTACGCATTTTAATTGCACAGTATTGCATAAACCGAATCCTTAAGTATCGTGTTTTCGGTCTATGAGGTTCACTAATTTTCCTCAATTTTTCTATAAAAATTTTAATTTGCGTCTACCACTTCGAAATCCTCAAAAGTTAAAAATTTGTCACATGAATTTTAAATCTTTTATTTCTCAGAATGTTTATTGTAACCTGTTCCAAAAATTAGTAAATGAATTTACTCTACACTCAAGAAAACAGTACAGTATTTGTTCAATTTTCTAATCAAAATTTCTTGTGGCATTTTTATTTTCTTCCTTAACTTACTGCATTAATTTGGGTGCTTCTGCCTTTTGTCTGATATTAAGTTGCCTAGACCGAAAAATGCGGTATTTTATTTTTATTACAGTCATTGATTATTAATCATTTAAATATATCTTTCTCTCATGAAGTTCTGAAGAATGACGATTGCCAAACATTCACATATTCACCCCGTAACCTACTAGTGGCGTGTGGAAGGGGAAGTATAAGTTCCAACATAGCTGCTTAACACTACTAACTTTACTCTAGCTACTTAGCTCTTAGCTATTAAAACGATCCTCGAAAAAATGCGAACAGACAAAAACAGCATACATATCCGTAAGCACTCGTTCTGGCGACCTTGTAACGCATTTTCTTTTTCACGGAGTTCTCGAAAGTCTTTACTGGAAGTAAAACTCAGCTACTTCGCCGACGAGTTCTGTATCGACAAGTTTTTCGGGAGACATATATCTTTAATCAAAGTCTTCTCTCCTGGAGCAAATTCTTCTCGAGGGAGTTTATCGTAACCGAAACACTGCAGTCGAACTTGGAATCTCCGCTAATAAACTCCGAGATACTCAACGTTTGTCCATCTCTGTGTCGAAGACTGATCCCACTTTTGAGGATCCCAGATCGCACAGCAATATCCGAGAAGTGGTAAAATAATAAAGGAAAGATGCATTTTTTCTTTGATTTTCGGTGAAACTCCCCTCAGAGTTCCACTTGTTAATCTTTTACTTCCATCCACCTTTAAATGATAAACTGTTAGAAATCATAACTAGGTATTTATTATGACGTTTGAACGCCAATACTCCTGAAACCCTACATGGTATAAGAATTACGCTACGAAACATATAAAAGTCGTAGCTACGCATTCTTTCATAGAAATCTACATACGTAAATTACACTAGTTTATCTTGTGACGCTTATGTTATGAAATTGTGATATATATAAAAAATTATGAAACGCGTTTAAGTCGTAACTATACACTTTTTTTCATAGAAATCTACATACCTAAATTACGCTAGTTCATCCTGAGACGCTGTAGTTCTGAATATGTGAGCACTATTATAAAAGCAAACCACAGCGTTCTAAATCGAATGTTAACATAAAATATTATATTAACTCTAACCCTTGTTGCTAGATCGAGCTACTCAATCCTAGCACACGATCTTCCTAAATCCGTTGCTTATTCGATTAAACATTACTAATGTATCTTCTGTGTTTTCTCTCTACGGTTTTACAAAAGAACAAGTTACGAGAACTCTCTTCTTCGCAATATAATCATCATCGTCGAAATCCGATTCCAATCTCAATTGGTTTCCAATCAAGAAGATTGGTTTTTCGCGGCTCTCCAAGGAAGTTGACATAGTTTCGATTTCAATTTAAGGACAGCGGTCTCGGTTGGATTAATCGAAATGTATTGAAGTTTAAAAATGAGAAAATTTTATTTGTAGATTCCGTCGGGAGAACCAGATAGAGATCTGAGGAAAAGTTGAATTAAGACTTTAACGTACTGCTAGGAACATTGCGACTCTTGATGAAACAACCCCACCCCGAAGAATTCGTTCCCTGTAAAAGTTTTTGGATAGATATTAAGGAAAGGTTTCCTGAAAGATCTGTAACTAAGTCGAAGATATATCGAAGCAATTTTATAAATGAATACCCGAGTCCAGAAACAAAGAAAATCAAATTTTTATGAAAACTACATCGTTCTGAAATATAATCTGTTATTATTAGGCTTTCTTTATGTTCCGTTTCGACCGGGACAATCCCGTTTATAACGCATGGTCCCGGTTGAAACTTTTTCGTTGTACCGGTTTGATAGAAGAACTCGGGAAAAGAATATAATGTAAGATACGGAGATTTTGTTGATGGAAATCATCTAAAGAAATACTTTTCATAAAGTAGTAACACTGAACAGAACTGGAGTCATAAAAGCATATGGAATTAACTCATACTAATATTTATATGGAATTAACTCAGACTAATATTTATATGGAATTAACTCAGACTAATATTTATAGAAATGTTCCGGTTTCCTCCTGGTTTTACTCGTGTTAGATTTTGATTAAAATTTCCCGGTATTTTACTATCAGAATATAGTAATCCTAGTTATAGGTGATATGTTCAAGATAAATTGCGGATGAAGCACAAGTCTTAAAAAAACACTTAGTAACCTCCATAGAAAGATTGATATGGTCGAAGTAATTGAAATCTTCAGTTACCGTCTGCAGATCTAAACTAGTTTATCAACTCGTCGATATTCCATTACATTTTAAAGCGTTGTATAACCCCTGTTAATCGTCAGGAAAAGGGTTTAGGTGACTTGGCACGATAAGGCGTGAACCTAGGAAAATTACCAAGGAGAAATGGACATCAAACAAATCTGACAGGACCAGGACCCGAGTTCCGGTTCCGTCAGACTTTTTTCATGTCCGTTTCTCCTTGGGAATTACCCCGTTAACCGTCCACCTTTCGGTTGACATTCCAGTCGGTTTGGCGGGTTAATCCGACCGATTAATAATATTGTAGAAATATTGCTTTTTAACACATTTATTCTACATTCATTCATAATAATATGTAATAGTCAAGTTCAGCACTTTTTAAAGGAAATTTAGGGTAATTTCTTGACAAATCCCGCTGAGGATCTTTATTTTTTACCCTCGATGAATTTTGGAATACATAATGTATCCATTAACATCTAAACTTTATTGTTCATTTTTTTATGAAAAGTTATTTCTATTCGTTTTTTTTTCATGCAATAATGTGTATGTACCATTTCGCCTGCCTTTCAGGTCTGATTAAACCTGTCTTTTTAAAAACTTAGTTAATTTTCAGTAGGTCCCGCAGTGGTTGTTATTTACCTATTGTGCCGTATTTATTATTTTTTCCGTATTAATGAAATAATCTAACGAAGGGATCTCCATTGAAAATTCTCAAATTAATACTTCTTTTCTGATCTTTCTGTGGTTTACAATCCAAGAACAAANAATGATAATCTTTGTAAGTACAGAATTATAAACATTGGAAGTCAAACATCTTTTGGAAAAGCAAAGAGTAAACTGAAGAATGACTTAACTTCGGATTTCTTAGCCCGTAAAATCAGGAAACGTTTACTATGCAGAACATGACCTATTATAGAGCACGACATCTTCCCTCTTTTCTCCTTTCTTTAATCATTTAAAGAGCAACTAATTCACTCAGCCGCGAAGGATCTCGCTCCGGTCACTACTACGACAATGCCTCATAACAAGGTCGTTATCCCTGGTCTCAAAGCATAAAACCTTACGAGGTCATGGTAGATCAATCGCTTGAAGTAAACCCATTCCAACCCCCTCACGGTAAAACTCCTTATCGGAAAAAGGAGGCCATCTTGAAGATCAAAAACTACTCTTCTCCCTATCTTAATCGATTATAACTCTAGACTGGATGAGTAACTGTGTGAAAGACTCAAAGGAGCGATTGATACCAATGCCAGAGGGTCATAAGCATCCGTGATTACCGTAGATAAAGGAATGTTAGAATGAACACATGTACCGGCTTTCTGTAAATTTCGGCCCAAATAATCTTTCGGATAAATGAAATTTCGGGATCAATAAACGCATTTATGATCCCTAAAAAGTTACAGATGCAGGGATAATCTGGGTAAAGGAGATAGAGGGTAGACATTTTTGGTAGGTACCCTTTCGATATACTATTTACCGCCATGATTTTTCTACTACGACCCAACAGTGAACTGCTGTCTTTTACGAAGGAATTTCTACAGCTTTTTTAGTTAAGGGCAACGATTTTGCACCACTTTTATAAGATGAGCCACCTCCGGGAATCGAACTCGTGACCGATTTCGCCAAAGACTGCATATGTAATATCTACGCTAGCGAATGAGCTGCGCTTAGCGAACGCAATTTTTGAGACCAGACGTCAAAAAAAATTCGTGAAATTATTGCACGATCGGATAGTTATTATTGGTCTCTTTTTCCAGATAGTAATAGACGCGTAAATAGGATGAATAATTAGGGACTTTGGTGTATTAACACCCCCTGCCATACGCCATACGGCGGTTTGCGGGGTATTTATGTAAGTGTAAATGTAAAGACGAAACGCGTTACCCACTTGGCTACCCTAGGAACTACCAATGATCTTCTTTCATATTACAATTTAGTTTGGGTGATATAAGATTATTATCTTAGACCACCCAAAAATTTAATGAAAGAGTAAAAAAAGTAGTCAACCATATCGCAATAAAATAGTTCTCTATTTGTGCGATAGAGGGTAGCGGGATTTTGTGGACCACACATTGAAATGAGAAAAGGATACGGTAGATTACCGATTGGAAGAGTACCGCATTTTCTTAGAAGAGTAAGGGGATCATCAATCCTCTCTGGTGCTAGAGAGGTTCGTAAACATCCGGAATCTTTCGGATAACTGAATCATCTGGTTGAAGGAAGAGGATGGCCTAGGGTCGATTAGGAACCGTGCGAGCGAGAGTACGTGTTTAATAAGAGACTCGGGCCTTTTTCTGCTGGAGAAAGTTTTTCAGGAACTGCTTTCCAAGAAAGAGGACCCTGGAAGAAAAGAAATCGACGGGGTGGATGACGAAAATGAGCAAATAATTGCGCAACCTAGCCCCCTAGCGGCGGGAAGGCGAAGCGATAACAAAAACGGGGAGGAAATGCGTGAATACATCTCTCGTTAATGACTTAATGGAGGAACTCGACCAACCCGCACTCTTTTCTTCCCAGGACGAAAAATAATACCTATACACAAAGGTTGAGTGCCTTTTTGAGGATCTGGAGGGTGGGTTCTCCCTATAGGAAATCGAAATTTTTTCCTTCAAGCCAAGGGTAAAACTGCAAACAAATTTGGCTGCACGGGCGCATTAAAGAGCTGCGTGACGAAGAATGTCGTTGACGAAGATCGAAGCGGGTGATATTTACGCGAGATTCTATTTGGATGGCCGGGCCCGTTTGAAACTAGACATGGTATTACCATAATTTTAGAGATCAAATACCATCATTTGTTGACTTTCCTGCTGAAATTCAACTAGAAAAAATTAAGGAGTTTTACTTGAAACGGAGAGAAGAGCGATGAGAATAAGACAAATTTTCCATGAAAGCATTCAGCATCAACATGTAAATTAATATACCCTCAGAAACCTCAGAAAATCAGCTTATCTTAACATCTAAATATCTTAGCTAAATCTCTAAAAGCGTAGGTAGTAAGTATATATCTAAATTAATGTACACACGTACAAACAAATAATGATATTCCGTATTGAAGAAATCTAGCTAACTTACGCAGCCCTCAGTATAAAATATTCCTAAGGATAAACAGAAGTGAAAAATAGCGAAATGAATGGGACTCAAACCCAGGTCTCCCACATTCCGGGTAGATATTCTGAATATCCGAATACCTGGCATTGAGTTCCAGTCAAACAGTTACTTTTTAACTATTGTTTATCCTTGGGTTTTAAGTCGCACACACAATGAGCAAAGTATACACCCTTCCCCTTATAATGTTCCTCTTTCATCTCAATCTCGCCTAATAGAGACGTTTTATTATCATTATTTCCTTTTTATCTCTTAAAACATCTCATATACAAATATCGAAATCCATAACAATGGCTTTGTGATCTGATAATCCATCGCTCGGGCATGTTTGTAAAAATGAGATCTAATATATGTATTTATTTTCCTGGTAGGCTCTTTAACTATTTGATGTAACGATTTTTTTACGATTTATTTAATAATCTTCTACACGAGTCACTATCTCTAGCTCGTTTCTAACTACATTATTTAACCAGTCGATATCAGGGAGATTGAAATCCCTACATAATTAAAGTTATGTTATTTCTGCGTGAACTAGTGAGATCATCCCCATAATTTCAAACAACTTGCGATCCTTGCAGTTTTCTTTATCTGGAATCGAGCAATGAGAGATTTCTCCTTAAACTTTTATAAGAAAACAATGGGTTTTTACGTCTGCAATCTATGCAAGTACTTAGCTGTAATGCAGATTCGAACAACGAGTAAAACGAAGGCAAATTCTTAATTTTCTTAACCTACGCAATCTCACAACTCTCATTGTTTTTTCAACAAAGCAGTACTTAAGTACAAAGCACTTTACAGGGCTTTATTTCATTGAACGGGACAACGTATTCCGTTTTATACCGAAGAAAAGCGTTAAGAATGAATGAGAGAGGTATTACGAGGGTTTTCTCGGATGAGGAATCGTTCTGACACGCGGTATCAAGGGCTTATCTCTCTGAAAAGAAGTGCCCTTAAAGAAATATAAATACTAGACCAGCCTCATTAGTCCATTTCCTTGAATATTAAATTCACTTAGCTTATAACTTCATTCGTAGGTAAAAAAGGCTACCCTAAGTTTTTTTCCATTGTGCATATTTGCAAAGATTAGACCAGGCTTTTCTAACTTCCATTGAAAATACTGCGATGATAATTTCCAAGAGGAATTTTTAAGGCACTTCAATTCAAACAAATCATATAGATAAAACTGCTATTAAATCTTGCTCTATGTATTCCACACTCTCTCCAGCATTCAAATGAAGAGGAATACCTTGGTTTTTCATGAATGGCGAGATGGCATCCGGTCTTACTCAGGAACTGTATCTATCATGCATACACAGTTACATATTTTGATTTAATCATTGCCTAATTTTTGTCAAATTTTCCACTTTGTTAAATATGGCCTCTATTTTTTCCATTAATTACATCCCAGATCTATCGATATTATCCCTGTATGAATATTAAAGAAGAAAATAAGAATTCCATTCCAGAAGGAAGTTCCGCATTGAATTGAAAACTAATAGTTTTACCATAACTTTTTATTGAATTTCTGAATCCCGTAAAATTGTTCTGCTCCATTTCGTGCTAATTACCTTTCACTTTTTAAATTTTTATATTAGTTTTTTCATTCTATTACCTTACGTAAAAGAACATGTATTTTAATATGGGTAAATTTTAAGGTAGGTTGTTCATATTCCGACACGCTAAGGTTTCATGTTTAAAATTTCGACAATTGTTAGTCATAGAAACCTCAAATTTTTTCCAAAGTTTACATTTAATGTGTATATAATATTCCAAGAGCTCCGTTTGGTAATATCTATATTATTTTGGTAGTAATAACAGTCTAAATAAAAGTTGTAAAGTGTCGGAATTTGGGCCATGTGGTCCAAATTCCGACACAGCTGTGCTTCTAATTCCGACAGTGTGCTGTTCTTAAATTCAAGAGATAAAGCGCAAAATAATTAGTAAAAAACTTATGTATGAAATAAGATTTATTTACTCGAAAGAAAGAAATAATTTCAAAATAAAGTGTTTATGCAAGTACTTTAAAATATTTTTTCGTCGAATTCTGGGCAAAAGAAGATTCCACGAAATTTTGAATCTATATCTGCACATTAGGTAACTTAAACACACATAAGCTGTGTATATAAGCTACACAAATTCAACGATCACAGGCACTGTAACGTGCGAGTTTTACGAAAATTAAGAGCAGCTATAGTCCTTATTTTGACACCTGTCGGAATTAGGGACCCCTCGCTTTTGCTAACCAATTCCTCAAATGCTCACTCTGTATAATCTTTTTTCAAAACTATTTATGCTGCACTATAGAGCAACATATAAGCTTTTAAACAATATACAATATGTATCACTTTCTGAAAATTTAATACCGACAATGACTTAAAATGACACTTACCTCAAGACACACTCCTGACTCACTGAAACACAGCATGTGCTTTAATACAGCCAGCGGTACATCTACGACTATGAGACTTCCTGTGTGACAGACGCCCGTCATATTTATTTACATCTATCTGCCAATTTCAGTACTTTTAGAAATACATTCGGGGGTCGGAATTAAGCCCATGTCGGAATATGGCGTAGGTACCTTTTTTAAATATTAACTTTTTCCGAATGAAGTTATGGATGGTTTTTTCTGTCAGTAAAAAGAAGCGAGTTCGTTTCCAAGATTTGAGGTAGTGGTTAAATGGAATCCATTACTCATCTCTTATTGCGCTATTACGATTACAATAAACCTAAATGTAATATTATTGAAATGGGAGTAAGTAATGCCAAAAACTTTCGAATTTCTAAGTAATGTAGTTTCAACTTAATTTGTGCCTGCGTTAAAACTCCGTCGGAGGCTTGCAGTGGAGTTGAATTTTAGTAAGCTTAAATTCACAAGGAAAAGGGTTCAAGTGACCTGGAAGATATTTTTCACGTCCGTTTCTCCTTAAGCTTAAATTCTTTCGCTTCGCACAAGTGATAACCGATAAGAATGGTCGAAGATATTTTTTACATTAATAGCCCGTGAGCAGCCATATGGTGTATGGCAGGGGAAGGGTGAAAACACCGAAATCCCTAATTAAATACCAGGTTTGCGCGCTTTAAACTATCCGGAAAAGGATCAATGTTAGCTATCCGTTCTCTCCTTAACGTCGCAAAATCCCCTTCGAAAATCGCACTCGCTGAGAGCGGAATCGCGATGTCGCGTATTTCATTATGTAAATCAGTACATAAAAATTCCTGAAACAGTTTGTGCCTATACTCGGTTCTTCTATTCTATAGAGATTTCCAACCGAGGGTTTTAATCGTCTCTGGTACACTGATATCCGACTTATAGTCTCCCTTAACGAAATGAGCCGCTCTACATTGTATGCGCTCCTGCTCCAAATCAGAACCGTAAGTGCGGACTAATACACCGTGCAATAGTACTTAAAGAATAGTAGAAATAGCGAAAAATAAGCCACATCGTTGACACTCGAGTGACTACCCTTGAGAACACGATTACTTAGTCTCAGAGTTCTATCAGCTGACCATTAGATTAGACATCTAGACATTGAAAGTGCACTTTATACGATACATTACTATTTAAAACAACTTCTAAATATTTATACTGACATACGACTCCCAATGCCGCGACACTAATGCGATAGTTGGGGTTAAATTTCTGTTTGGGGAGCGGGTTATGCTCATAGGCGCACATTCTTCAAAGTCTTAACAAGGCTGTTAATCTTCAAACCATTCAGATTTAGATTATTACCCCGCAAGCTGCCAGTGGCGCATGGCAGGGGATGTATCACCACCAAAGACCTGATCTAATCCATACTGTTCTCCTCTCTAATGCTCTACGGAAAGAATGACCAAAAGTAACTAGTATCTGTTTTAGCGATTATTTTCTTGTAACGCTTGGTCGTCGCCTCTCGGAGATCGCGCTCGTTGTTTGCTGGAATGACAATGTCTTCGACTTCTAAAACTTCTGAACGGATGAATTTGTCGAGAAGCTTCCACCGGTAATCTTGTTTTCTCACCTGGAGCGAATTCCACCTGAGGGATTTTATCATAGCCGTAACGTTACTGCTGAGCTTTATGTCTCCAGTGACGAAACGAGCTGCTGTACATTTGACCATCTCTAAATCTGAAACTACTTTATATAGATCCCAAACCTCGCAGCAGTATTCAAGGCTAGGCCGAATGAGGGAAAAATAAGCGATTACTTTGACTCTAGATGGACATCCTGTCAGGGTTATACTTGTCAATCTGTGCATTCTATTCGCCTTTTCTATGATAGGACGAATATGTTCTTTGAATGATAAACTACTGCTGAAAGTAACTCCTAAGCATTTACTGTGACACAAAAATTCTATCGGATATCCTGAAATTTGATATCATACGCAAGTAACGTTGGTGGAACGCGTAAATAGCATAACAACGCACTTCTGAACATTCAAATCAAGCTGCCAATCTTTGCACCAACTTGCCATAACGCATAGTTCCTTCTGTAGGGTACTGCCGTGTTCTTCTGATGTTATCTCTCTGTACATGAGAGTTTAACATTTAGAAACAATGTCTAGGTCTCTCTGTAATATGGTTGATGTCGAAAATCCTTCCGAAACATTTTACCTGTAATTCCGTAGATGAACGGTGAAAAGCTATTACAAGTTAAAGAAACTTCTATTCCTTCTAAGGAAAAAATCATTCCAAACAACGAAATAGATTTAAGCTTCCGGAAAAACAGCAGGATACGGAATGAATTACCTGCTTGCGCAAAAACGAGTCTTTGGGTATCCTTTCCCAAACACTTCCTAAACTACTAAAATATTTAAAATCCCCTCGGAGTTCAAGAACTAGGACGAGTAGGGGGCACTAATGCAGCGAGATATTTCCCGAAGTCACTAGCTCTAGCCTTTCTACGTAATAGGATTTAAACGTGTGGAAAGAGGTCTAGGACGAGGGATTCAGCGAAACCGTTCGCAGCGTTCTCAGCGGAAAGAAAGGAGCGGGATAAAAAGTGAACGCGCCCCAACGTTCTTAAGAGCCTTCCCGAAAAACTTTTCCCGGAACACTCAGGTGGAGACGAAAGAGCGAGCAAACAAACACACAGACAGACACACGCGCACGAGAAAAAGCGCAACTCCGCCATGTTTTTTTGGCGGGACTGTTAGAGCCCAAACAAAAGACTGCGACGTATTCCGGAGAGTCTCGAGGAAGAAAATAAAATTGGGAGCTTTGCCTTCTTTCTCTTCTGATCCTACCGAGGAGTGGGAAATCGCTTTATAACGCAGAGGCTTTTGCTCTTTTTCCGGAACTATTTTTACTTCTTCCGTTGGCGCCTTTTTTGCAAGTGCGTTCCCTTTGAAACCGTGCTCTTGCATTTGAATGAGCGCGCGCGCGGACCTATCTTCGCCGCAAAATTTCGCGCGGGCCTTTTAGTCAAAGGGGGTGGAATATATTTTGTGTATTTTGCCGTGTGAGCGTTACTGCGGAGGTTTAAGCCAGAGGAGATGCGGAGGAGCGCATAGAAATCTCCCGAGGAATACAGCAACCCATTTGTTTCGTGCCCAAAGAGACTTGTGAGATGAAATTTGGAGGTTTCTAGAAAAGTTGTTTTGCAAATCGTCTCTGAACGTAAGAGCGTGAGCGTGTTTCACATGTGTAAGTTTGAAAATAGAGCTAGAAACCTGCTGTACGTCAGCGGGTTCCTTACTGGCAGTTCCCATTGGCAGCTCGCAGGTTGAATATGTAATTGCAAGAGAGCCATGGCACCACTTGATAGGACTCCAATCTATGAAATGGTGCAATATGCATGCTTTGAAAAAGATTAAAAATGAAAAGAGCAAAATAAGAGAAGTATTGAAGTTTACTCATCATAGTTCTCCAGTATTTCCGGAGTAATGATATATCAACATTTGAACTTTATTTGTTGACCATTTGATGGAAAAGAAGTCTTTCGTTAAGAAATCACAAGCCTTTATTTTGCGTGGCACAGTATTTATTCTTTACTCGTGAGCATATATTAAATTAGAAATAGAGTTTAGTTGATAATGAATTAAGAGAGACGTAATAGTTAATGTATTGATGTTGTTAGGTGCTACGTAGTAACATATTTGTTAAATACGAGCAATGATTTCGACCAGGAGATAGTTATGATATCCAAATATAGCGACTCAGGATGATTTCAGATTCTGGGATTGAGTACTTTTTAAGTTATTATTTAAAATTGTTAAATACCAATTTGCGATTTCATTATTTGCTTGTATGACTGTAAGTGTAACGAAAAGTTCTGCTTTTAATAACAAAAAGTATTAAATAGGGATAGATTGACACAAAATACTTATTTTTCTTCAGGATTAGTTTTGAATCTGTAATATATTTCGTTCCTATTTCGATTTTCTCGATTATCATAGATTTAAAAAAAGCATTATTTTTAATATATCAGAGGAATATATAAATTGTAAAATTTTAAATGTAACTTTAATGTATAATTGTTCAATATCTGTTACCATTCGACTGTTAGGTTATTCTTTTTTAACAACTAGAAAGATGCGGTAAGGATTAAGGAAAGGTTTGAATACTTTGCAGGATAAAGTCCTACGGCTGATCCCAAAGGAATAACAAGTGTAAAAAATAGCGACATGACTGAGACATCTGGGTCCCAGTCATGTCGCTATTTTTCACACTTGTTATTCCTTTAAGAAATGTGGTACTTATTTCTTATTTGTACGATGGACTTATGAAATCAGCGCATCTGTTGAATTTATTTTATGTAAGCTGGAGACATCGATTGCCTCTATAATGATATTGGGAAACGTTTGCATATATTATTTTGAGTATTCCTAACAGCTAATAAAACTATGTATTGATAAAGTATAGTCTCCTATAGGATATTAGAAACCTTTATTTCAAACAAAGTACAGTTTAAAGTGTAGAAAGAGAAGACAGGATGTCTTCTCTTTTTACATGATGGAATTCCACCACATCTCGCCTGACTCTGTGAATTTCATACAGTTTAAAGAGTCGGATACCTAAGTCTTTTCTAAATAACAGCCATCTCTTCGGTACGGTTTGAGCTTTGGGAGGTTAAACTACTATTTCACCTCATGAATTACGTATAGGCAAGCACATAGGTAGATAGCATAATTCAAAGAAGTGAAGTAGTTGCAGATTTCAGCTTCCTCAGGTGATAATACGTAGAGGAACCGTCCATTCCCCTCTCAGTTCCATCCCATCAGGTAAAATTCAAATGAGAAAATATTGGTTACTCGTGACCACATTTCCGGAATCGTTGTAATTCCTCATAATCCTTCCAAATTCTCGTTACTTGATGTTCCATTTGCATCCCTCATTCCTTTGGGCATATTTTCGAAGACGGACCGTAAATCAGGCGTTGCTCGGTCGATGTAGCCGGCATTAAAGGCTTCATAAAAACTCCTTAATTCCAGTCGTGTCGTTCGGGAAAGTTGGGAGAAAGGATAAGATGAGAAGAAAGTGGTGGTCTACGTGGCCATAAAAGCGTGCTATCGCTAATGGAGGTTCGCGGCCTGAGATTTATAGGCGAGGGAAAGGAAGGAGTAAAGCTGGCAAAAGCGCTGCTAAGGAAGTGAATATTCTGCGAGAACGCACGAGAAGTGAATTTTCTTGGACGGGAGCTGCGTAAATCTTCTCCTATATTTGGTACGTAGTTGAAAACAAACAAAACGGCCACTGAACGTTTCGTCGCTTCCAGTCTCACCAGAGCGTTAAGCTTTCCATTCATGTTAACAGGCGTTCGTTGATAGGCGTGCATTGTGGGGATTTTTCAAAGGAAATACAAACCTACAAAAGAGGTGTTGAATTCTACGTGGCTAAGGTTGGCACCATAGTATTTCAGTATGAAGAAGAGGACTTTTGGGAAAATTAGAAGAGGAGGAGCCATTCTTTAAGGAGTGGGGTATCTTGACAATGCCCTCAGCGTATATATATGCTTGTGCTGTTCATATTCATCTGAACATAGGAAGATATAAAAAACAAAAAGATGCTCACGAACAAGAAGGTGTATTTTGCGGGTCCCATGAAGAGGCGTAGCCAAGGGGGAGGTTTTGGGCATTCAAACCCCCCTCCCCGTCATAAAAACAGAGCCAATGATTAACGAAAGTATGCGCGAGGATGGCCTCTCGCAATTATGCCATAAAAAATCGCTGGAGATTCGTAGGGCATACATGTTCATGGAGCATAATATAGGAATAAATAAATCGTAACGACAGAATTTTGAAAAATTTCCTTAGCCATTTATTCCTAACCATCTACTCGTAGTTTCGCTAAATCTTCTTCAATAGACTATCCTGCCGCATCCTCCCACAAAAAGAGTCTCCTATCATACGGTCGCCATTACCTGATCTTTGAAGCACGTTGCATATGACTCTGCGTTGAGGCAATTCAAGGAGGAAAGTCCCTTGCTCTCCATCGATTCGTCAGCACATTGGAAAGAGTCGTCCGCTGCGGAGGAATTTTGTGCAATTTAATCATACAAGGGAGCTCGTTTAAGTACGACGGTAAGTGCATTATGCGATAAGTTAAGTGGGTTTAGAGAGTGCATCGCGGGGGAGTACATGTGTGCGTGCTGCCAGTGGAAGTCTCCACCGAATCCCACAAAACGCTGTTTTCACCCTTCCCTCTCTCAGAGAAACCTTATTTTTTGCGCTGCCCTCGCAAATCAAAGAGCATTATGGTTACGAAAAAATGTACAACTCGCGAGATACTATCAGTATTTTTCATTTGCGAGACCTTCACGTGGATTGTAATTCCTGATAGTCAACCTCGAGTGATACTTAAGCAATACGGGTATCAGTACGTGTAAGTATGTCTCTATGTGTCCCTAATTTGATCTCGAAGCGATCGTTAATGATAACGGAAAAAGTAAGGACAGCGGGTTCACGATCTTTACCAATACGGATTAAAATTTGGTAAACTCTTAAAGGCGTTGAAAGATTTTAAAGTAATCAGGAAGAAAGCAGTGGATTTCGGTAGGACTAGGTGGAACTTGCAGATACTTATTATCAAATAGTGTGTTATCGGTTAAAGGAAATAATCCGTTCATATGTGGTGTTTTTTGTATGTATCCGGATTATTCGTTGCCTGTTCGTCCACATAGATTTTTAAGGGAATTTTATTAAATATTTCTGGTGAGCCGGAGGATACAAATTGTATAATTTCATACGATCGTAATTCATGTGCCATAGCAATTATTCATGTGCACACAGTCTAGTTTTCATCGTTGCTATTTTTCTTTCTTAGGGGCCGTCATGAAATGATTCATAGTACCAAAATCCACTACTTCGGCCTCGACTTTGTGGTAGCTATTCATGATGAAAAGAATAAGAAACATTTCATTAAATTATCCTGTGGTAACGTGTATAAGTGTTTCTTATTCTTTTCATCACTATTCAAAATCCATTACGCTCAAGAATTTTCACTTAAGGATTTCCCCCCTAAGAATATCTTACGCAAATGGTATCATACTCAAGTAGTATTTCTTCTACGGGATACACCCAAAGGATAATTCATTTGATGATCGTTTTCCTAAATGGAATTTTACAAATGCTCTTTAATAAATCTTTCTGAAATAGTAAACGGAAAGTAACACAAAATTTGCGCAATTTTCTCAATGTTAACAGATCTGTATTTAAATACTTGACTCTATATTTCGGTAAAAAAACACGACAGAAAGACTCACCTTTGATAACACGTTAAGAAATCCTTATAGTGCTGAGATCAGCTATTGGATTTTATGATTAATAAACAGATAGAGAAGACTTACAAGGTGCTACAGTGAAAAATTCCACTCAGCACTGAGTAGTTACCTCCCCGAACACATTTTCCAACCACCCTAGAGTTCTTCCAGATAAATTTACAATGAAATCGGATCACTTCGAATAAAATTTCCTTTTCCATTCCTCGTAGTCCCTTATGCCACCTCACCGTTTGGTCCTTCTCCATGAATAATTCCTAATCCACGACACCCATCCGTCCTCTCACCGCTCCCTAATCTCCTCAACTCTTTCATTGCCAATGCCGTATAACCCCATTCTTCTGATAAATTATGTACATGACTAACTTCGACCACTGAGTGATTTTCTAACGCTTGTTCAGATTCGTGTCACGAGTGTATTTAGCATATTGGAGAAGGAGATTACAGAGGTTCTCAATACAGACTTTGCTGTACGTTGAAGCAAAGAAATACCCGAGGAAAAAATGCCAGCGACGTCGTTATCTTAATGGCGTGAGTTCGAGGCATCAGGTGACGATTGTGCTGAATCATGGATGTATAAAAGGTACCTTATGTTAGTATTATATGTGATGAAACCCCTGTCTTAAGAAAAAGTACTTCCTCCGTGATGTTATGTACTTAACCGTTTCTTATGTCGTATAGCCACGTAAGAAATTTAGTAAACCCCGCAGTCCAGAAAGGACCCCTTTAATTATTTTAGTCTTAAGGCGAGTTTAGGCAAAAGAGGTCTCTCTTCCATCTAACCTCTGGAGTCATTACTAGCTAATGAAATTGGGCAAGCCTCCTTCCGTAACGGTAAATCCAGAGCTACTTCGCCAAGAATATTTATACCAACAAGCAGACCTAGACAAGACTCTTCGTTGCATCTTTATGTTGCTAGATAGACAAGCTATTATCTGTGAATTGGAAGCAGTGGTATTTCTGCTGGTGGAAACATTGTAGCTGCATTCAGAGTGATACCGCCTCTAGAGCCTCTATCATCACATTTAAATAGAATAAAATGCTTTTTTATTCAGGGGGAGATCGAGACTAAAAAGTCTCCGCTTAAATCTAACCCTTTGTCATTACGAAAGAGGGTAAAGATAGAGAGAAACAAAAATAGCAACTAAAAAAGAAAAGGAAAACCACAGAAAGGAACTTAGGAAAAAATGTCCACTGTAGGAAACCACCCGAAATAAGGGGGGTGTGAAAAACCTGCGAAATCTAAAGACGGTGATAGCTAAATTTTAAATAAAAATCCAAAGAAAATTATTTTCTGTTACCTAAAAAGAATAGTTTAATTTTAATTAATTGAATTTTAAAAGAATTATTTAATTTTAATTTGAAATTAATTTAAATTGGGCAACGGGAACGAGAAAGACAAGAAAAGAAAATCCCTCATGTTGGTAAGTTTCATAGAATGCGATCGTGAATATGATCATGTAATCTCTTAGAGAAAAATCTCGTGAGATGTAAACAGTAGTTATGGTGGTACAAGCTGAGAAATATGAGGTGCATGGATAGACAAGCGTGTAACGCGTTCGGCATCGGTGGTCCCGGGTTTTATTTCCGGTGGAGGCCACAATCACAAATAGTGCTGCTAGAGTATTGGTCTCATGCAAAATACTCACTTTAAATTCTATTCCAAGGCTTTAGCCCGTTTGAGAATAATTATTTAAAGGGAGAGAGAAGCTTCGAAAGAAAATCTTGAAAGCTATCAATTCGCGCATTTATCTTTTCCTATGCTTCGATGATCACACTTCTTTGTTCCATTATCTCACTTTACGCCTATTAACGCATTACCCGCTTCCTTGTATATTCTGTTTCATTCCTCTTTGTTTTATTGTAAAAGTCGACTCGCTTGAAGTGGACTGAAAATAATTCACCAATGAATATGTGGTGTCTACCGCAAGAGGCTTTTGAACGGGTATTTGATCTTCAAACGGTGCATAAAAATTAAAAATGTGGGTTTTGTATTCCATCTTTCGGTTTTACGATTCGAGAAAATTTCCATAAGATTTGTTCGTATAGATCATTTTGATAATCTGCGAAGCTCTTTTCTTTTGTTAAATTTAACACTGGGCAATGTTCATGCAAAATCGGATAGTGAACCTTAAGAAATGTAAATATCTTTATTCTTAATAACGAGTCGTTAACCAAAACCGTCGTTATCCAAGGCACGATTTTTCAGAACCATGCCACATCTCAAGTATTTGTGGTAGTAAAGGTCTTTATTAAAGGCGAGATTGAGACTGAAAAGTCTCTTCTTCCATCTAACTTTTCGCCAATGATTTTATGTACATAAAGACTTGTGTGTAGGTGAAATAGAGAGGAAAACTTTAGAAGGAGTGGATGAAAAAAAAACCTAAGGTGATATCTTAGGAAAAAATATCCACAGCAGGAAAACACCCTCAGAGAAGTATGGAGATAAACTAATTAAATCAGTAAACTTTGGTTCATATAATTATATAGACTATTATATTATATAGGCAGATATAATTATATAGATAATATCTGCGGCAAAAAGTTATTAAAAGGAATAAACATGAAGTTTTTAATTGCCAATCTTCACCAGGAACCGTCGTAATACAAAGCCTTCGTCGTTACCCGAGACAATTTTTGATCACAATCATTCGTCGTTAACCAAGTACGTCGTTAACCGAGGTACCACTGTATATCGATTTTAGGTACACTGTGAGTCGTCCCAATAACTACCAATTTAATCTGTTGAAGTAGTGATTGACACTCCAATGTAATAAAATCCCAATCATGAACAAAGAAGTAACCGAATATATCAGGCGACTGTAGTTATTTTAGTATGTAAATTCAAAGAAATAGTTTAAAATATTTTATTATTTGACGTGTTTAAAAAGATTCAGCATTATTGTTTCATGATGAAAAACTAAAAACAGACTTTTACCTTTACCAGGGAAAGGTAAGGTCTGTTTTTCATTTTTCTTCGTAATGGAAAGATTCCACCAAGTCGAGGACGATTTAGGAGATCCTATTAGTATTGTTTCATTATTAAACTACTCTATCAAAGAAAGGACTGAAAGTGTGGAAAATATTAACTACATCAATTGCCTAAGGAAATGTTACTGTAATATTTGAAGAGACATACAATAGGAATACCAAAGTTTTGGAAAATATAACAGGATGTACCAAGAAAAGTAATTCAGAAGTTGCTACACTTAGGAAAATCTAGCTTGACATAAAATAGTTTGAACCGCTTTGCTAACATGATGGCAGTTCAGATATTACGATAAATTGATGTTAAATTAAATTCATAACGCTAATTTCAAGCCTTTCGTTGACCGAACGTAATACTATTTTCATTCATAAACAAGTCACAGATGTTACAATACCAGTATCAAGAGGAGGGTCTGCATAACAGAACGTGTTATATATGGTGCGAGAAGTCGTTGAAATAGGATAAAGGTGCTGAGAGAATGAAAAAAGGTGTCGACGAAATCGATAAATATGATTGGAGCTAGAAGCGTTGCCAAGGGGGTGGTTTTGGGGGGTTATACCCCCCATGAGAACAGCCAACGATAAACAAAAGCATGCTAGAGAATGGCATCTCGCACGTATGTGGTACAAACACCGTTGGAGACTCATTGGTATACAAGTTAATAAAAAATTAGTTTCCATTTTCGTTAGATCCTGGGAGAAATTATTCCTGTTCCTGGATTTTTGGTAATTCAATCCTCTCCATACACAGATCCTGGCTACGCCCTTGGCTGGAACATATAAACAAACAGGAATTATCACATATTACCGCTGAAAGTTTTATTTATGATTTTATCGCTCCTTGTCAACGATGCTCTTCAAGCTTAAAGTTATTCCAAGCCTTGAACATCCTGCAGCAACTCGTTTTGATTTTGTTCGGAAACAAAGTTTCAAAGCTCCTACAATGCCGATGACGAGCAGGCGGAAAACATATCGCAAGAGCGTCGAGCGTCATTACAGTTCTGAAGCGTTCTCCACAAAGTATTTAAACGGACCTCTTAAAAATAATTTTTTGCGTTTACTCCCCTAACTCAAAAGGTTTTGGGATGAGCATGTCCGCGTGCTAATCAGGCCGTAAAAGTTCCATGGGGACTCCGGGCTAGTATTTTTGACACTTAGCAGGCACGTATCTCCCAAAAATATTTTATTTCGACTCCGGAACTCCGCCAAAAACGTCGGCGTTCATACGGGAAATATCTGCCGCATAAATTTCTCTCTGTGAAAGGCTGTTCTTCTCAAAGGGACCACATGAAGCAACTCCAATATTAATTTTTATCCCTCTGCTGGAGCAAATTATTTAAATATAAATTTCTGAATGAGCATGAAAAGCCCTCTAGACCTGGTATTGTACACGCCGCTCTTTCCACGAGAGCAGGGTATTCTATTGTGATTTGCAGAAGTGCTGGATGTGATGAAGCACAACATTTGCGGCAATCCTCCAGTCATCGCCTGCATGCAATACGCGGAAATTTATTTCATAACAGCATTCGTTATGTTCCTAGCATTGGTAGGGAAATTTAAGTTACTTTCCCGCATGAATAGGTGCATATTTTCACATTGCAATGGTAAAGCATTACTGAGAAATTAAAAATGAACAGCTGAAAGTGATACATCTGAAAAATATATTAATATCTCCTTTAATGATGCGAATTAGAATCTCCAATCCAACTTAAAACGCGAATATTAATTAAGAGAAATTGAAATATTGGAAGCATTCTGATAGGATGTGTTACTTAAAAGAGAAATGGAAGAAATAATCACATAGTATTTAAATGTTATGGCAGAGAATTAAATTGAAATAAATAAATATGGCGATTCTATAATTTTTCCTGCAAAATTAATTGGTGTATACTCTATAACCCAATTCAATTGAAAATATGTAATCGTTAAACAATCAGTGAAATACCTTTAAAGTATTAAAGCAACATCTTTTTCAGAAAAGGCAACCCAATTGTCTTCTCAGTATTTCGAATATGAAATCACAATATGCCCAAAAGTCATTATATGTTGTAATTGATAGTGGAATTGTAATAAGGGAGAGAAGATGAGGCATTTCTCTTAAAATATCTGACTCATTTGGATGGAAATCTAACTGATTTGATTTGATATACATTTTAAATATATTTAAATTTTAAATATTTGAATTAGCATTTTACATTTTGTAATATTTTTTAAATTTTTTTGTAACTAGCTCTAACCAGAGATGTAATTTTGGATGCTTAAACGCAATTTCCACCAGAGAACAATGAAAATTGGCTGAGTGCATCACATCCAAAGAAAAAATTTAAAATATCTTTAGACGAAACAATTTAAAATACGGAGGACTGTTGGAGTTAAACTATGGAAGAAAATATGTCACGATAAGCTGCTAAAGTTGTTAAATTAATATACGAACTCTTAGGCTAACCTAGTTGAGTAAAAGCGGGAGAAAAACGCCTTAATCGGGAAATTTTACTAATTATTGTCCAACATTGTGAAAATTGGCAACCCTATGATCTTAACTGACTTACCCTTTCCCTAATTTTTGCCACAAATACTACTGTATTTCATATATTTTATTATGGTTATAGTTTATGGCGTATCTAGCCTTTAAGAAAGACCGCGATAGGTCTACTTATTTGGCCAGTTGAGTCATGAAATATTACCAGCACGCCACCTTTCACTTCCATCGCGACAAATTCCTGCGTTCGCTGCAGTCTATCAAAACACGGACATAAATCGAAAAATTTAATGTGTGCGGCGCGAGAGTTCGATGCCACGGCAATTTAACTTTCCCTAATTTATGGATGCGGATCGCAAAAGTTTAAGGGATAGCGGGAAAAGGAAATTAAATTTTGAGAGTTGGACGAGTGTGCAGAGACGGAGTGTCGAATGAGAGGGGGAGGAACGGGCGAAGAGAATAAAAAGACAAATGAATGTGGAAGAGCGAGGAGAAAGTTGGGAGAGTTTTTTAATATGAATGAGAAGATCCAATATAATTCGAGTGCAATAATGTCCCTCCACATAATCTCAAAGGGAAGCGAATGCATTAAACTCTTTTTAGTCTTTAGTTCTCCTCCAACATCTTTCCTTCACCCCTCTACTAACGTTAGAGGGGGAGGATGTTAGAAAAAGAAGGGGCTGGAAAGTTTTTTGGATCCGCTTTTTCTGGCACCGAACGAAACAAGCCTGCATGTAGGTCAGTTCCCGTAGCTGTCGTTAAGTTAAAAATTCAACATTCACCGAATGAGGCCTGTTTCCAAAAAAAAACGCCAAGTAATTTCAACTAATTCTGCGTCGCGACGCCAACTTCTTTGGAGATTCTCCCACAGGTAAGGATAGTGTACGGAAGGAATCTTTTTATATCAATCACATCAGCTTATTTTGTTAATTCGCTTTCCGCTCCAGGATCTTCAAAATAACATATTTGGGAACAAATTAAGTAAATAACAAAGTTTGGCAGTTGGTGAGGTGAAGGAAGAATACCCACGAGTATAAGCTTATAATGATCTCAGAAAGTGAGATTTTATTCGATATTTCCATTTCTATGCAATTCTGTAATACTGAGAACGGAAAACAGATGATGAAATGGAAACATAATATGATATACTCAACATCATGCTTGGGAGCTGAGAAAGGAAAAGCACCTTTTTAGGTGCTTTTAGCACCACAACCCAACCCAACCCAACCCAACACCACCATACCTGATGTCCAAAATATTGGATATCAATTTTAAACATATACTATAGATACAGTTATGACTTAAAAGTTATAACTATACTTGATACATTTATACCTCTAAGAATATGGACAAAACATTGTGTAATAGTTTTCCAAGAATATTTATATTAACGTTAAAAATTAAAAACTAATATACCATTCCTGACACTTCCAAAAATAAACTCATAACATTTCTACATTCATCGAACTATAAATCATTGTCCTGAAACTTCCATGATACCAGATTGAAACAGGAATGAGATAAAAGGTACAGAAGCATGACTATTTGGAAATAATGATATTAAATTAAAAGTGCTAGCATATTATAAGCAATGCATATTATGTCCAGTACATGGGACAGTGGGTCCGAAAGGGGTAAATGCTTTATTTTAGCGACATCTCGCACCACATATAGTATGTTTTATTAAGTTGACCATCCTGTAGGCACTTTTAGCATAAGATTTTAGAGAAATGTATAACTCATAATAGCATTAAATTTAAGCAATTCACGACTGATAAAAATTAATAAATAATGAATCTCTTGTATCCACAACATAGCTGAAAATTTGGAATTAAATGTTTTGCAACATAAATTAATTATGTTTCATTCTGGCTCGTCGATGTCTCCATCTTCGTCGACGCCGTTTATACTAGGATTCAAAGAATACAGGAAAGAGTAAGATTCCTATTCTACAAGTAGAAAATCTAAGAAAAATTAAACAGCCTTTTGGTTTATGAAATGGACAAAAAGAACTACTGACTACTTAAAGATAAAGATTGTACTTTTATAATAAGTGATGGATTAGAGTAATTGATATACATATTTACGAGTTCAGATATCTGCATTGGTTAAATAATAAAGATACAAATAATAATTAAACGTAATATATACCAATTTTTGGGTACGAGGACTAATGATCAAAATATTACAAAAAGATATATATCAATTCTTGAATAATTTTCCAAATTAAAGATAAATTCGAGGGCAAATGATTTCGATCAAAGTTTTTAATACGGCGACTTTTCTGATATCCTATGACAATTATTTATACTTAAACTTTACAAAAGAAAGAAGATCTACGAGCTTTAGATGTAGTTTTTTATAAAAGTTTCTGTCTTTAGGTAGATACGTAAATAAAATTTCCACGGTTGTCAATAATAAAATGGATTTTACTTGATAGATAATGGAAGGCATCTTTGCTCCTATAGACGTGCTTCTAGGAGAATTCCCAAGGAAAAACTGACGTGAAAGAAGTCTGTGAAGATCGGGACTCGAACCCAGATTTCCACTTGCCGGACGGCCATTCTAACCAATTAATGTGGATTAAGTTATGTATCATAGCCGCATCGACATCGAGTACGAAAACAAGCTTCTCTAAGCTTGATCGAAAAGCGACTGGGAGGGACAATCGGAGCTTTCCGAGGAGAAAAGATAAAAGCGAAAACAATAGCGCAGCGATTCTACTCTCCCTCGTATTTAACTCTCCTCGAAGAGTTAAATGTGGGCGAGGATCGTTCTGCGGCATATGCTCTGACGTCACACCGGAACTAAAATGAGCAACGACTCTGTGGGAAGGACTTGATGGCGGAAAGTTTGAGCAAGCGTTCGGTAATTCAGTCGGATACACACTTGAAATCGGGTATGTGGGCTGATGAGCCCCTTGCTTAAGTGCTTCGGAGCGATTTATGTCCACGGTGGAAACGCTGGAGCGGAACGGCCGATGGAGTTGATATGGCGCTGGGAAGCACGGGAAAAAGTGACAATCGGATAAGTTCGCCGATATTTCAATAAAAGGGCGGACAAATAGGGGGGTGGAGGCAAAAGCGTCGGAGGCAGAATTTAGGTTGAGTGCCATTCGATCAATTTCCACGTCAATATGGGCCGCGATCCGGCCTCGCGGATGAAAGTAAAGAATTGATGGCCACTTGAAAACTTTCCGCGGCCGGCAAAAAGTCCGCCATTGTGCAGACGACAAATGAAAAACGTTTCCCGTAACCGACCGAGCTAATCTTCCGTTTCCGAGTGTTTGGTCGACGCATCGTCCGCAAGCACAATTAAAGTTATGTCTTAATGTATCTCGTGCATTTCAAGTAACCCCTTTCCCGGTACTGAGTTTTGCTTTAGTTATAATTCCAAAATCAACCACAGCATGGGTTTCAAATGATTTAGGTCCCCGCACCCTATTCCCTTTGAGTATCCTACACCTACCCACAATTCATTATTCTTAAGTTTATCATAGACAGTCGTGATTGAGAGATAATTTGAGGAAAATTTTCCTGCACAATTCATCTAGAAATATTATTAACATGTCCAAGCGTGACTTCGTGGAACTCAACACATATATTGAAAGAAAGAAGGCATAGTAATTCCACAGCATATTTTATCCGACTAGTGTCGTCTCTGAGTGGACATCTTCAGGTGAAAATGTCAACATAAACTGAAGACGACACTGTTGACGAAACAAGTCCAATAAAAATCTACTGTGGAATTACTATTTAATCTTTCTTTCAAAATTTAGTAATACTACTATTAGATGCTATGTTTATCCGGTATTCGCCGTAATCCTTGAAAAAGCTTCCTAGTACTACTATGGGACACGGTTACCTCTGGTTTAAAACCAGGTAAAACTCTCTCGTTAACAAAGTTGAGAAATGTCTAAGCTAAGCCTGAAAAATCTTGAATGATGCCACGCATAATTCAATTAATAGATTTATACTGAAAATAGAATTTTAAATTCTTGGTAGAATTCAAAGTAAATTTGTTTATGTTCATCTATAAAACTTTAAGATAAAATGTTACGTAAATTTCAGGATAGATAGCTACAGGGGCGCATAGCATTGGTTAAAGGGCAGTATGCGTGCCGTGGGCTTAGGGTTGAGCAGCCTTGATTTATGGAATCGCCTGCCAGTAAATACATTATAGAGTAAGTTGAACTAAGTTCACATACGTAACGTTGAAACTAAATTTTATTTCTCCCCTTCAGACATCAGGAAAGGGCCTATTTTATGCCGCTAACACGTTATTTTAAAGAAATTTAGCATGCTTACGACTCAACTTTCAGTGTCCATACTGTAACTTCCTTGACGCAATCAAAACTTTCTATGAAAAAAATTGAGGGGACAAATTATTCATTTCGATTTATTTTGAATTAAGACGATAGTAGAGATAATACAATTAATACCTAAGGATATGGACGCGACGAATAAGATTAATGAGAAGAGAGATTGCCTACAGTTTTTATTAGATCATTCCACGTATGCCTTTCTAGAGTGCGTCATTAATAGGTTTCTCGTGTGGGTCCTCCCAGACAACCTTTATTTANTGGTGAAGAGCAAGGCTGTTTTTGGGACTATATTTTTCGTATATGAGGATTTAAGAACCGATGGACAGCTTTTTTCGGGTGAGGAAGATTTCAGATAACATAATTTCAGAATAACCATAATTTCAGAGCAAACATTCCAACAGGGATATATATGCACAGTATACCTTAGGTTTAATTGAAAACGTAAGCTTGTGCGCGAACCTTATATACCACTGAACTAAGTTCACATACGTAACGTTGAAACTAAATTTTATTTCTCCCCTTCAGACATCAGGAAAGGGCCTATTTTATGCCGCTAACACGTTATTTTAAAGAAATTTAGCATGCTTACGACTCAACTTTCAGTGTCCATACTGTAACTTCCTTGACGCAATCAAAACTTTCTATGAAAAAAATTGAGGGGACAAATTATTCATTTCGATTTATTTTGAATTAAGACGATAGTAGAGATAATACAATTAATACCTAAGGATATGGACGCGACGAATAAGATTAATGAGAAGAGAGATTGCCTACAGTTTTTATTAGATCATTCCACGTATGCCTTTCTAGAGTGCGTCATTAATAGGTTTCTCGTGTGGGTCCTCCCAGACAACCTTTATTTAAAGGAATAATTTGAAACAATAAAAAAATATTTTATGTAATAAAATAAAATTAATGCGGAGATAAAATTTTCGTTAAAACCTTTCTATATTTCTGCCGGTATATTCTTAAATTTTTACGGATGTGTTTTGCGCATAATTCCACACTGAGAGTTCTCTTTTTCGGATCAAAAATGAGTATTCAATCCAATTTGAGCCGTCTGAATGATTTAAAAAGTTTTTCTCTCCAAAACTACTTTAAGCTTCTCATGCTGGAATTTCTCTGGAAATTGAAGAGAAGAGCCTCTCGAGAAAATAAATATCCGCCGGAATATCTCCGAAAATATCCGTTCATCTTTGATAGTTTAAATGAAACCATAAAATGGCGTATCGGGGGACTTCAACCACTTCATATTCCGCCAGAAATAAGGTTGAAACAATAATTTCGCTTTCTATTCATCCATGCGACAAAAAATATAGAGAAAGCCACGCCAGACATTTAAGCGTTTTTTCCTCTCCTATTTTAATACAGATTCATAACGTCTGGTTTCTGCGGTAGACATATTTATCACGGCGTCATGTAAAGAGAAAAGGGTAGAAAAATTTCCATAGATATTTTTAACCTTCCCTGAAGAGCTTTTTTATTAAAGCTACCTCAGTAGCTTATCCACTCTCAATTTGTCACAATATTTTGGATTTTTTCCAAGACTAACCGTGGGTCAATAAATGAAATATTGCTATCTCGTGGGCTCCTCTTAGCTTAGAAAGATAAAGCATATAGATTCGAATAAAATAAACCAGTGTAAGATTTACTACATAATTATCACACTTATACCAATTATGATAATTAAACTACCGAAAAATAGTAAATACATAGTAGAGGGGTTTTGGGTGACATCTTTGAGGCACCTCAGATAGATAAGATTGAACTTATTTCGAATTTATTAAGATATTAAGTGCTAGGAAAAATGCTAGGATGGAATTTAAAAGTGTTAATATTACTATCCTAAAATCCTTAGAGTTTACTATTTATTAGGTTTGTCATAGAGAGAAATACAATCAGTACCAATAAATGAAACCACCAGTACACGAAAAAGGACTGCACAAGAAATATGCTTAGATGTAACTCTTCAGCAATTAAATACTAAAATTACCGTCATATAATTCATCATCCGAGTTTCAAAAAAATTCGTCAACCACGTTTTGTTACAGTGCTGCACTAGTGATTTCCATATACACAATATCCTTCACATCTTTTAGCTAGTACTATCAGTAGGTTGGTGCAAGTTTATAACACCAGTTTTCTTTCTAGGAGTGTTCATGCTGTGGATATTTTTTTCCTAAGATATTACTGAAGTTTTTTACACACACAAATCCTTCTTAAGTTTTCTTCTCAGTTTCTATTTACAAACTTATTTTTTTCTATTTATAAGGACAGGTTAGATGGATTTTGTTGGACATTTTAGTCTCAATCTCGCCTCAATAAAGACCTTAATTGTCATAATAAAATAAGAGACGAGAATCTAACTGGGTATCCTCTCTTACTTGTTGGAGCTAAGCGTCCCTATCTATCCTACTGGTGAAGAGCAAGGCTGTTTTTGGGACTATATTTTTCGTATATGAGGATTTAAGAACCGATGGACAGCTTTTTTCGGGTGAGGAAGATTTCAGATAACATAATTTCAGAATAACCATAATTTCAGAGCAAACACTCCAACAGGGATATAGATGCACAGTATACCTTAGGTTTAATTGAAAACGTAAGCTTGTGCGCGAACCTTATATACCACTAATTTTTCAAAGCACAGACTAGGCGGTATCTTACCTGGATGATGCGTGATTTGTTGAGGATGGAGTGGCCGACTGGTTGAAATCGTTCCATATCTCTCAAAACTTCTCTTACTGTCGACTCTTCGGCGTCCACTATACGGAAGGCGGTCATGTTCACGAAGTTGTACTTGAAGTCCTCCAAATCGAACGTTTCTATGTCCTGTTGCAGAGGGAAGCAAACAAGAAACTTTTATTTGATTGTTCTTCTATTGGATGGCAGCTAACATATATTGGGGAAAACGAATCATATCGAGTGATACTGGTAAAATATTTCCAGGTATTACTAAAAGATGAAATCCAAATCGTTCGGTCCTTACCAACATCGAGCACACCTGAAGATTCACAGTTAATATGTTAATAAATACCAAAGTTACTCTCTCACATGCTTGACTTTAGATGAAGAAATGAATGAGAACAATGCGTTTTCCATCAGCTATTTACTTCGCCATACCGGCATTCAGAAAGTCCTCTATGATGGTGAGGTGGGATCTTTGATATCCCGCGTGTGGGCAGGAGAGTTGCAATTTTAGATACGGAGCGCATTGAGTCCCATTATAGCCGAAGAAACTGAAGGAGAGATTGTTCTGTCGTGGTATCTTGGAGAAGAGAAACTCCGAAAAAAAGGAGACCCGGATTCGAGTCTAGGATACGGCAGACTTTTCCTCTTTCATTTCTTCATCTAAAATCAAGCACATGATTCATGTTTCAACCAAGCGTTTTTCATAGCTTATTTTTTAGTGGGTGGTAATGTTTCTAAAAAATAACTTTGGAGCAGAGCTTCGCAAAAGATGTGTCGCGGTACGAATGCTTGCCCAAAGGAAATTTTAGATTCGTGGCATCAAAAAGTGCCTCTTTTAACATTCAAGTAACTCTCAATTTCAAAAGTAGAAGGAATCCTGTCAATCAGGGAGAGTCGTGGAGAATCAAGAGAGAAATATACGCGTCTAATGCAAATGGTTTTTCTTTATCACAACGTTTCCGCGGTGAAAGATACCTGTACACCATTCATAATGAGTAATTTTAATTTTAATTAATCGGAAATAATTTGATCTAGAACTGATAGGGACTCTAAAGCATATACTCCCTTAATCACTATACAAATATAAAGTTCTTCTATACTGATGACCTGCATGATTATTACATTATCAGTAGGTAAATTGCAGCAGACAAAACTTTATGGATGAAAAATTAATTTAGAGCGTTAAACAAAGGAATTGTAATTAAATAAGTAATATCAGCGCGATTAATCCATTAACACATTACTTTTTAATCCATTAAAATTGGATTCATTAATTAAACCTAATTGGTTTCTGTGAGATTTGACGACGCATTATTTTCAAATGATTTGTATTCTGTAATAATTTACCCACACAAAATTTTCCTTACAGAAATACTGTATAAGCGGTCAACTGCAATCATACTGCAAAACGATGATAAAATCGATAAAAAAATGCAGGAAATATGAGGACGTGTTTTTCAATTCTACAACTTCAAATCATTCCCATCTTTCCCTATTAAAGCAAACATTCAACCAAAGAACTTTGGCGTCATAGTGCGCCGAGTCTGGGGGAGCAGGTGTATAGACTGAGGGTTCTTTTGCCGACAATCTCGGATCCATCCCCGCAGTTGTAACTCCATTTCAAGTTTGGAAAACGATTGTTTCCACACTATGAAAGTGATGCACAAATGCGTAATCGATTGAAGAAGCGTTGTTTCCTGTTTTTAAAAACATACTTTCACTTAGACTTAGAAGAAAGAGCAATATATGGAGCATTACGTATTTTCATGTTTACAAGATGTACGCGGGTGTGAGGCATATCCTAATTTCGAAATTCGGTATCGCAAAAATGAATAATATTACTTTCATTTCTTCCGATACTGTGACAGTGAAAGCAAGATACATACATGATATTGTACTGTATGCCGTAAACGAGTTTGGCAACATGGCATGATCTTTAATTATGTATTTACACGATGAGTCTAATTTTAGTATTATGTATCTCAATTTAAATGACTAATGCAAGGGAAATGCGTGTTCTGTGAGAAATTCTCATGGAAAAATAAATCAATTATAGTAAACATGACCTGAATCGGACTAAGCAATCACTGGTCCAAGGTTTAAAAATTCCATTTACCAATTATCATATAATTAAATGAAAAAAAAGCCATATTAAAAATCATACAAATGCACGGAAAATAAATTAATTGGACTTAAGTGGGAAACTATCTTAAATTGTAAGAGAGTTACTAGTAACATTAAATTAATTTTATACGTAATACCAATATTTGATTAGTGCAAGATATAAACTCCATCAAACTAAGTCAGTCTTTACAAAACCGATAAAATTTTGATGGAATTGAATGGATTTCACGGAATTTCGAGATTTATCTAGCTGGTAAGAGATACTTTTCTTTTGAATTAAGTTTTTAATTGTCGTCACGTTACAAGGTACGAGATTTATCTATCTTAATTATATTAGCACTGTCAGAAATATACATCCATCAGGTATAACATGCTCAAAAAATACTATAAAGAATGATACGTGGCACATATACCATGGTAATAAATAATTTGTACCACCAAGGTAATGAATACCTTGTACTCAAAATCGTCAACATTACTGGACTCCAAAAAATAAAAACAAAGGAAAATTACGAATTTTAAGGAAAGAAACGATTTAGAGAGATGAGGGATCTTTCAGATTCTACCAAGGCTTCGGCGGAAAATGTTTCTCTATAGGAGTTTTTTGTGTTCCTTGACGATTGTGGAAATCTTCGATTTAGATCTTTCACATCTCAAAGGCTCATTCAAATATAGCGAGGCGTACACATGCACGTAAAATTTAAAAGTGATTCCGTTTATTGAGATTTAAACCTCGTTTGAATTCCCACATGTGACACTTTTCAAAGAACCATCTCTTTGTCTTACTTCCCCCCGCCATTATAAATTTCGGCTACATTTGAATGCCACCCGTGATTAAAGGATTGTAAGCGGAAGACGCTGCGCTGGAAAGATTTAGGTCTATGTCAAAAGAAAAGCCGCCGTTTTGGGTAGTATATCACTCGCCCATGAGCGAGTTGCACTCGAGAAAGAGAACTGAGAGATTTAAGGAAATGCAGTTCCTCTGCGAAGAAGTCGTCCTCCGAAGTCGCTCGCGCTGTATTATGAAACGTAAATAAAGCGTCGCTGATTTATGCAGAAGCGAGAAAAAATTAATGGACTCGCGAATCCGTTCCGCGACATTCTCTTGACAATATAAGACTGAGCGGCTTAATCGTCCACTTATCTCCGGCTGACAAAAATCCTATCTGATAAAAAGCTGACAAGCGGGGTAATTGCCGCCGTTTGCCGTTTTCCATGAAACGTCACCTGAAATGTCGCATAAGAAGCCACTGTCGTGGGATGCATATATAAATCAATGAAGTTTTTCCCTTTTCGGGTTAAGAGCATGCAAGACGTCTTGCATTTGCGATATTCCTCCTAAATTTCCTGCACTTGCGTACATACATTATTCCGTAGCACATATACCATGGAAATAAATACTTTGTACTACCACATACCATGGTAATGAATACTTTGAACGCAAAATCGTCAACAATTCTTAATCCCATTCAATAAAAACAAAGGAAATTTACGATTTTAAGGAAAGAAACGATTTAGAGAGATGAGGCTTCATTTTAGATTCTACCAAGTCTCTAGCTGAAATTTTTTTTCTGTAAAGTTGCTTGACAACTGTAGGAATCTTTGAATTGCAATTTTATTATTAATGTTATTGAAATTAATATTAATATATTAATTGCGATAATACTAATTATTATTATACCATCACATTTATTGGGCAAATTCTATCCGTCTGTCTCTCAATGCTGCTTTAAAATTTGCCTCCGAAGTATACTTTTGCTTTAAAAAATACCTACTCTTATTCATACTTTCTTTCAGGTATAAGATGCTGAACAGAACTGCAGACTCCATACCACACCATCATTGGACGGGACCGAAAAGTCCACAGATTCGAGTTACATATAATGCTACACAGGATTTAATAGATTTCTGTGTTTTATTTCCTCTGAATTTATTTATTTATTTCCCTATGCCCCTACAATCATCTATTTAATGGACAATTATAGTGTTGCGCTTGAAGAGTAACAACGGATGAACAGACGCAACCATTCCCTACGCAGAAAAATCCGATCAGCCGGGATCATGGGGTTGGAGCGCTAACCACTCCGCGGAAATAATGTTATGGTATAAGAGAAAGCGTTATGAAGATGCTATATTATGCGGTTTTGAATTCCCTGTTGATTGGAATTGGTGATCGAAATTTGGCTGACTCGACAATGAGTGAGTGTATTAAATTATTAACCCATACACATGGGTGTATAAAAATTCATCCTCATTATAAAATGCTTCAGCCAGAAGATATTCTTTGTAAATAATTAAAAGAATATCTTAAGGCTTAACCATTTTATAATGTGGATGCATTTTTAATGAATGGCATTTTTGGTATGTTTTAGGAGTGAAGTGTGTAATTTTCTATAAGTCTTGTAGTTCTGGTGTATTTGCGTTGTAATTATTATTGTATTGACTTAATTTTGATTAATGTAAATGTGCTTCAAATATAATTATACTGGTTAAACTCGTAACATTTTGTTTTTGACGTGTCCTCTATATACTTATGTATGTCTTTGGATAAATAAATAAATTATTTTTATTATATGCGGAGATTACCAATTTTTAAAACTCATAATTTCTACGAACGGTTATAGCGATATAGCCTATAGGCGTCGTGCGAGTTTTCATACCGTAAAATAAGGAAATTAATTAAATGAATTAATTCAATAATTATTAATTCAATAATTATTAATTCAATTTTATTGTTTATTTATTATACATTACCGTCGCAGTTAGACGCTGAGTCAGGTGGCGACGCTATCTTACACTAATTTGACAAACTTATACAAAATTAAATGAATTAATTAAATGATCATTAATTCAATCTTAATTTAATTTAATGGGTTAAAGTATTTCACAAAGGAAGTAGCACAAAGTAAATTACTTCATATAATATAAGTTACCCTATTTATACGTGTCTGTGACTATTTTTCTCCCCTTTCCAACCTCAGCAAAATGGGGTTTGTTTTATAAAAGTTGGTAAAATCCTCGGATTCATTTGGAAAATATTATGTACATATTTTAATTTACTAGAACCATACATTCATTGAATTATTTTGACTATATAAATAATTATAGCGAATTTCCAAAGAAACATATTTCCATAGACATTTCTTGATGCAGAAATTTACTTTAGTAATATTTTTGTAGTTTTTCATCCTAAAAACAGACTGTAAAAGCCTCTCAATATGATTGCATTTACTTCTGTTTACTTTAGTATATTTGTAAGCACAAACTTAGATTTAAAGTGACTTTTAATGTGCTTTATGTTTTCATTTATTTTATCATCGATTAACATTACGAAATAATTTAATTCTCTTATGAGGTACCGTCTATTCCAGTCTACAAGGCACGAAAGTTGTTGCAAGGAAATTAAAGGAAAAAAATCAAAAAACCGTATAAGATATTTTAATAAGAGAATCGAACAAAAATCATTATCAAATATATATTCGAGTAAGGAGTACATTTACTTATTTTTAGAACAGGTTGCAATACAATTTCTTTGCAATGAAATTCTACGAATACGTAAATTTAAACACACATCACAAATAAAAATGTTAAATTTTTTATTACTGATGTGTATAAAATGCATGTTACATTTAAATAGAGAAATTGACCGAAAAAGGAGCATCTTTTATATCAAAAACTTACGATTGATTAATTATGAATGATGACACAAAGAATAAGATAGCTGCATAATCTTTTCTCTGTCATTCCAAAACCCTAAAAACAGCAATCCTGCGCCGCATTATCTTTAGCTCCCCATTCCATGTGCTACTTCAAGTCAATAATGAGTCATAATTGAAGAGAAAATTCAATCTCGTCTTACTCCATTTCCATCAAAGACAAAGAAGAGTGGATGTACATGCTGCAAAACTCATACTCCAAAAGAAAAGAAGCAAAAATCGCGCAAGGAGCAGCTTCGAGGTCACTCGCTGACACGGCACTGGAAATCCGCGATAAAAATTCGAGAGAGACATTTCCGAGGGAAGAAACTTCTCCGCACTTCGAAATCTCCGGGGAAGAAACCTTTCGTAGGACTGCGCTTTAAATCATATCCAGCAATGAGCGTAAGAGGACTTCGAAGTAAACTCGAAGTAAAGTTCTTGACCCTGTGCTTTTAACCCCGACGGCAGATTGAAAAAGAAAAGGAACTGAGGGATGGAAAAGCCTCTCTGGTTGTTAGGGAAGGATGCATTAAAGATTTTCTCGTGGGCGACGCATTTCCCGGGACGCGGTAGTCCCAAGCCTCCAGCCCTGGAGATAATTCGCGGGAGATGTTAGATAGGCAAAGGGAAGTGGAATTTGCCGAAATTAATCTTATTGAGATGATAAGAGAGAAAGAAAACGAAATGTGAGAGCATGACGTGGGGCATGTGTCATCCCTCGAGATGTAATTGAAAGATAAATAAAGGCCCCCCAAGAAATCTCTTTGATCCAGAAAATGCTATGATAGCCCTTGGATATGGCAGGAGTTAAGATGATTTGATTTTTCATGGTAAATGACTCTGGGAGAGGATTCTATATGTTAAAATAGTATCGTATTTATTGAAAAAGATACCATTCTTAAGGAAAATTCCAGGAAGAGGATCTAACTTGGTGTGGCTATTAGCTTAAGATTTAAAAACATTCCGTAAGCTGTATGTCTGCTGATGGAACTCGCGTTTGGAGGCAAACGGGAAGTTTCAGATTACCGTTTTCTAGGAATTATCCTGTCAGTGGCGCAGCGAAGGGGTGGGAGAATTCAGGGTTAAACCCCCAAGAGGGTTACATTCTTAAGAAAGATATCACAATTTAGTTCCCAGATCTCGGGAAGATCAATTACCTTGCTACATAATCGTATTGATCTCCTTTTTTTCTGTACATTTAATATTTGAAGAAATTTTTTTTATTGGAAGATGTAACGTGCATGAATATACCAGCCCATGTAAGGTAGGCATTTTTCATTTCTTTTCTTCACTACTACTACCAGTAGTAGTTCAGCTACTACCACTAGTAGTCCCATGATTCCTCAAGCATTCATGAAAATCTCTAATGGTATGTTTGATGGTCTCGGATTTAATAATACGCACACCCAGCTCAGTGATTCAAAGCAAATAAATACCTATCATACCGAACAATTAATCACTACGTGACATGATCCACTTCACTAAATTTTCTCTCCATTCGATCCTAATTGAAATTTCACAGGATTGATGGTACATCTACATTCTACATCTACATCAGTACCCTGCAAGCCGCATTTCGGCGTGTGGCAGGGGCATGGTAAGGGACACTCACGAAATTAATGGCGGATACCTCCACTAGAAAACTCGAATTGAATCGCAATTGAGTTAAAAAGAGTTCCGACACAAAAATTACTCATTTAAATGTAATCGTCGAGTCTATTTAAAGTTTTTATTTACTGCGGTTTGCATAAATCGTGTGGAGTATTTTGAGTGGCTGTAGTGGACGAATAGATTCAATTATGGAGAAAAGTTGCTAGTATTATAACTTTAAGTTACAAGAGAAAAATAAATACGATTTTGCTCAGCCATACGGAAATCGTCAATTAGAGTAAAAAATTTCGAATAAAATACTCTCTGGAATCAAATACATAGAATAATAGCAAAGCAAAAATAGAAGCGTGATAAAACTGTGCCTGAGAAAATTAAGGATTTCCTCCATAAAATTCAGTTTGGAGAAATAAAACGGAAAGATTATGAACGTTTGAGTAACAGCTGCATATTTGTTATGGCGGTGGTAAAAATAAAAAGCATTCTCTTACAAAAGTGTCATTTCACCTTCTGGATAAAGAAGTAAAGAATCATTAAGCGTAGACAGAGAAAATAAAGGAAGACAGATGAGTGTATAAAAACCTAAGCTCATTTCACGAAAGGAAAACATTCTCTAGGATTCGCGTGTAAGAAACACAAAAACATACTGATAGTTGTATAAAAAATTTAAATATTAAAAATTCTTTTTAAATTAAACAGAGAAAAACCCTCCAATTATAAAAAATAAATACAAGCAAGGAACAATAGCCCATTCCAGAGTAATAATAATTTTCAACTGATTTATACAGGGATTTCATAGCCTGTAAATGCTCTGACATGTGTATGTAGAAAGCAGCACATTTTACTTTACTAATAAGTGAAACTTGCAGTGCATTATTGAAAATAAATAATCCCATGTACACCAATTACAGGTACAGGATATAATCAAGTGTGGTAATTCAAATACGTAACAGAGAAAACTTTGTAAAATGCAACATTAGAACAAATAAAGAAACGACATGGTAGCATACAACAAGTTAAGAGTCACTTAAGTTACGCTTCGTAGGTGATTGAAAATCCAGTGTTCATCTTTACATCACAAACGATCTCAAAGTATTTAATGTAATTTGAATATGGATTAGAGATCTCCTCTCCTACAAATGCGAGAGGAAATCGCTAAATACCTTAAAAACCTGACAACTTGAAAAGCCAACTTCAGTAAAATTTCATATCCGCTCGGAATTGAGAGATTTACGAGGTTCAAGTGTAAGTAACTTCTAAGGGAAATGAATTAGAAAATAGTTCTCGCGTTGGGACAACTTGAGAGGGAAAAAAACATCTTGGACGGATGCCAAACAGTTTCTTTTCCCTTGCGAGATGTGTGAGGATATATGACAGTCGCGTCTCACATTAAATGCACACGGTAGTTTAGAGCGGAAGGTGTCTACGAAAGGCAAGAAGTTTTGTTTTTGAAAACGGTATTTACGACATTAAATGCGCTCGGCAAAAAGGAGTCTACGCGAAGCTAAAACATTTCTTGTTTGGACCGTCTTGAGCTCACCGTCGCCTTAAATCCGCGCGGATTTGAGGCAAAAGTGGAAAATACTAGAAAAACGCGCTCCGAAAAGAGGATTCATGGTAGGATTCTCTGTAAATTCAGCCTGAAAAATGACGAGGAGGACGGGTATGGTATTTACTTTTGCTCAGCTGACTGCCAAATTTATAGGTGGAAATGGATACAATAAAATCGCGGCGTGATATGATGCTTCGCGTTAGTTAGGCCTTACCTTGAGTATGAGGCCCTGCCGAGTTGTATTCAGAAACTGGAAAAGGTGCAGCGAAACATTTTGTCATGAATTGCTATGATAAATCAGTGAGCGTTACTTAAATGCTTTAGGATGCAGGATTGGAATATTTAGAAAATAGAAGATTTGAACAAAGGATAAATTTACTAAATAAGTTCAGAGAAGCACGTTCACAGATGATGTAGCCTATAAAATGCGTTCAATACGTTACATAGACCGTTCTGATACTGCGAGGAAGATCAGGGAAGTAGACACAAGAACGAATCGATTCAAGAATTACTTTTTTTTCCGCGACGATACGTGAAAGTAATCGATTAGAGAAGTAGAGTCATGGTTCATACACCCCCTGTCACACGCCGAAAGGAAGCCTGCAGGGTACTTACATAGACATTTTAGATGCGTGAAACGCTCATGAAACAGTATGTTGGTTGATAGAACTTGCCTTTGGAACCAAACGTCCAGAGTTACCAGTTTATAGAAATTAATCCGGATCTTCCCGAATGGTTCCAAGGGCAAGTCCCATCTGCCGACATACGGATTATCAAGTGTTTTAAAACCTCTGATTCATCAACAGCTGTGATCCAATATTATTTCCTTTCAGTAAAGTAATTTGCTGAAGGTCAAGTAATGGTTCTTAAATCACGAATAAATTTTTGAAAAAGGCTGTATGCACGTTTCGCTCACAGCGTTTCACTTGACACAGGTTACACCCAAGGAATTTTTTTACCCAAAGACACATCGCCCAAAGATGTTTCATGAGAGAGACAGTTTGTCCAAGGACGGTTCAACTATAGGGCTTTCCACCCAGAGATATTTCGCTCAAGACTTTTCACCGGTGGAATTTTCCTCAAAAATTGGTTCTCTAAAAAGATATTTTACGCTATATGCCGTGATGTTTCTTGATCAAATCGAAGTTCATTCTTTGAAGAGCAGCTTTAATTTTAATCTGTGTTCTACTTACACTTTACTAACTTACATTCAATTATTATAATTATTGGCAACTCCTTTACTTTTGGAGGCTCAGTGCAGAAATTTGAAACGAGGTTTCAAATGGACTAAATGAATTCCCACATTATATTTCATCGCATATAGTATAATAATGCACTGAATAAAATCAGTATTAAATTATATGCTAAATACCCTAAGTAGTAGCTTAACGAGTAACACCAATTTTGATATTTTTATTAATTACGTCGAATAATTTTATATTCATTACCAATTATTTTTTGAATAAGCCTGAAAGATCCGTGTCATGAATAAATTCTTCAATGATTATGTTAATTTTATCTCATACTATTTAAATGTGTTTAACGTTTAAATCGTGATTGGGGAAAAATTCCAACGTGGCAAAGTTAACATGAAGATAGCATGGAATGATAGCTCGCTATATTAAAAGTTAACAGTTTTGAAAATGAGTAGTCTGAATGGCTTTCGTTGTGTATACATTTGAAGATAAGGAGAAAGAGCTCTCGGAAATCTGTTGGATTTTTTTTGAATAAATTAGAAATATTCAGCGATGAAAAGATTCTCTTGGGGGCTACCATACCCATGGCTGTCAAAGCATCAACAGATAACTGGCAATAACTGAACCAACAGACCATTTCTTTATGCATTTGTATATCATCCCTAATAATATAATCCCTAATAATATATCATCCCTATTACTTGTTAAATAACCATAGCATTAGCACTGTTATAAAGCAATTTATGTGTACTTACAAAAGTTGTGAAGAGATAGTGGTACTTGTAGTCATTCATTTGCAGCTGGAGTATCTGGAATGAAAGAAAGTGTCGTCAGTATATCTCAGAAGAGAATTTAAATGCAACAGCAATTCCACTCTCACCCAGGATATCCTAAGTTACAAGAAGAGTACACTAGAAAATGGTAAAGGACAAAAACTTAGCACTGAATCCCCAGAAGCAGTTTATTTCACGATGCTCAGGTTTCGGGGAAAAAATGAGCGATTCCTCACGTTCTTGGCCCGCTGCCATTATGATTTCCGTTTCCTTTGGAATTCGATGGAAGCAAAAATGGAGCCTATTATTTTCCGTGGTTTTGATCCGCCTTAGGCAATAACAGAAGGGACGCCTAAAATATAAATGCGTAAGTTTTCCGTACCTCCTTGTGTGTTCTTTCAAGTGTGTAGCCGCGTTATGGGTTACGGCGCCATTTCCAGATCAAAATGAATTTTTTACTCTTATAACGAGACTTCCAAAAGTCGTCCTGACGCGCCTCTGGGTTACTCCACCCGTACGACTGGATGTAGTATCTGACTCCATGTTTTGAATTTGTCTAATGGAGGATGGAAATTCTCCTTTCTACAATACTAAAAACGAATAGCGATTGTAGTTCATTTTCATTCATTCACAAAAGGCATACCATTATCGCTGCAGCTGCGACTTCCAACAATTACGTGATAAGTCATCCTCAGCATTTTACGTGGTTTAGTTTTTCCACTTAATTTTTGATATGGAAATATACGGGAAAATCCCATTTCCGTCATCTTAGATTTTCAGTAGTAGATTTTTTGACGAGGTGACATCTTCAAGTGAACGAAACTAGTCAATATATATATGCTGTGGAAATTACAGTATTCTTTCTTTTACAGGGCATTCTTCTACATTTTGATGGTTTTGGTGTTTTCGATTCCTGTAATTACTCACCATCACACTCAGTGGTCTTTCTTAATTTAATTTAACTTTTTTTTCTTTTAAATATGTGTTCAGTTCCACGTAGTGCTTAAACATATTCATTTTTAGGAATTTCCTGGTCAACCTTTCAGTACATTTTGCATGAAGATCGTGCCTGAGTAAGGGATGAGCTTGGCTGTCTTGTCTCAATCGTGTTTATTATTTCCCTTCAAACTGAACTTAAAAAAAGCACTGATTAATTTTCCTATGTGTAGAAACTGACTACCAAACCACAAAAAGTTTTGTCGGTTTCGCTGGTCAGATCACGTGATAATAAAGTTTTGCTACAAAGTTTTGGTTGTTCCAAGTATTCTTCTTGTGGTTTAAACTGTTTTTCTCCTGGAGCATGTTCGTTTAATAATCACCACAAAGTTAAACCTGACCCTGTGTCGATTATGTATGAAAGATCTGTTAACCTTCTCCCTTGGACTACTCCGACTGCAAATTACGCCGAAAAGAGTTACGCCCACGTCAAGTCAAAATAATAGTCGTGACTGATGAAAATTGAACATCGCCTTCCGTACGCTTTCACAATCGCTTCCGCGATCGCTGAGAACCGATCCAGTCGGTCTCTGACAGGCCAGGGAAGATTACCTAAGAAAGGGCTATACAACCATTTTGTACATGTAACTACATAGTTAATGCGACCTTGCGACCTACCCTGGAAGGAAAGTGATGTGGATACAAGATTTGAAAGCAGGAGAGCCATATAGTACATCTATAGTATGAACACACTATCACAGGCCCTGAGAAGCAAATAAAATACCGAGAACCATTTTAAAAGATGCGATAATAGATGTCATGATATCGGTTCCTTTTAAAAATATATAGAAAAGTACAATACATGTAAATTTTAATCCCTAAATATTGTCAAAAATTGCAAAATATTTAATAGTAAGGAAATAGCTTATTTCTTTAGAAAATAGCAATGGAAGGACTTAACATTTCATAGAGACATCCCATCCCCGCACCTGCGTGGTGTATCGTCGCGATCATCTACGGATGTATCAGAAGTATTAACCTTAGCACCTTAAGCTTATGTCATTTAATCGCTGAATCGGTATGTAATTTAAAATTCCTCTTACTTGTAGCTTTAATAACATAAATATATTTTCCTTAACAAAATTACTTTAATGTAACGCCCCCATCCCAAGGGAAATAACTTAGTTACATAAAGTAATGATGAATACAGGAAATTCCTTTCGCGTGACAGAAACATACGGAAATATAAAAAATTGGAATCGTTTCGTGTACCTTGAACTATTTTTTTCTCGGAGGTCGACCTAGTTCGGGCATTGGCACATCGTTCCAATAGTTTGACGACGTTGCTTTCTAGATTTCGTCTGCGGTAATTGTAATGTATTTGAAAGAACATATACCTATATGACAAATCCTATATTTCAGTTTTCCTCTATAGGCACTTGGAAAACTTGGGGCAAAGGGTTTTCTAATTTTTCTTTGAACATAAAGTAGTAGTGTTGTTAAAAGTGCTTTGACAGCTAAGGTCATTTCGCACGTGAGCCCCCACTAGGAATCGAACCCGGGACCGCTTTCACCGCTAAACTATTCTGATATTTTAGTGAATGAGATTCGTATTTCGTGATTATGGTCCTGAGGTCAGATTTCAAGAATTCATATTTTCCGCGAACGATACCCAAAAGTTACCGATTAGGGGAATGGAGTTACGATGCATGCACGCCCTACCAAACGCCGAAATGCAGCTTGCAGAGTACATATGTAAATGTAGATATAGAATCGGAGATCTTTAGGCAAATAAAGATAGCCTATTATCTGTGCGTGGGGAAATTTAACGATTAAAGTTAGAAAGCTGTGCAACCTTTTGGTTCTCGAGTTTTAGTCGAACACACAAATTTTCTACTTTAAAACAGGATGGTATAAATAAATTTTCAATTACTCTTTTCCACAGGTGTATTTACAGAAGTAAAAAATACGACCGGTTTCGGCACAGATCGGCCATCATCAGGTAAATACACCTGTGGAAAAGAGTAATTGAAATGTTATTTATACCATCCTGTNCTGTAAATACACTTGTGGAAAAGAGTAATTGTAATTTTATTTATACCATTCTTTTCATATGGATTTCCACAAGATTAAGCCTACCACAATCGATTTTATTTTCTACTTTATTTACAAAAATCAAAAGCTTATACAGGACTAAACCTATACAGACTAAACATGGCAATTGTGAATTAAATTAGACAGTTTTTACATTGTATTATACAAATTAAAACTATGTAGAATAGTAAAACAAATAATGAACAGTTGTGAACGATTATACAATATTTACATAAAATATATTGCAGCCGATTAAGAAATGAGAATTTGTCAGGACGTTAAGCAGCTTATACGAGTAACGAACATTAACTTTTTAGACGAAGTGTTTTGTATACTAACAACACAAATAATGAATGTTACTATTAATACTCGTACATCAAGGACATCAGTAAGTCCAAACTTGTGACCAAAACATTTTCAATTCATAACATTCCTGGTGAGTTCAAACTTTCCTGTGAAATTGATGGTCCCAAATTTGATTAAACTTGGTTTATAGACATAAATGTATCTGTTAGAGTCATGAAATTGAGATAGAATTGTAAAAAAAATTGGAAAGCTATTTGAATGTATATGTAACAGATCAAATTCGGCCTAAAAGCCAATAAGGTGGCGCGTGAGTCGATTCACTGACCACGTTGTAACCAACCATAATACATGATTGGCCCTTAGCAGTTGCACCGTAGATTTCATTTTCTATTTAATATTAAGATATATATTTTCATTACTTACTCCACGAAGGAAATGATGCATGTTCTCCGCTTTTGTATCCACTACAAGGTTGTAAATCTCTCTGGATTTGATCTCCTTCAGCACCTGCCTGTAATTGTCCGGATCGGCTTGTCTCAAGTAGATATCCACATCTCTGTTGCCTGGAGAGCGAACCAGCTCCCTCAATTTGATCAAACCTGAAAATGAAGTTTACCGGAGAATTAGCAACGGTCAACTCCGGAATCATAAACTCTAAACGGGAAGTTTCTGTGTAGTGTTTCAATGTAGGAGTGCATGCATAAAAGATTTGTTCGATTATTAACGTTCATAGGGAAAGATAAAGGGAGATCATTCACTAATAATATGGATATATGGTAAGAAAAGAGAAAGACGTGCTGAATCCTTCTATATAGTGTTTGTGGCGATATCTAAAATAAATCAAAGAAACTTGGAAGCGTTCAAAAAATGCTTATCGAAGTCAAATGACGCAAAAAAGCTCCATAAAGCTGAAATGTTATAAATTTATTTCAGTAGGATAAAATAATTAGACTCATGGCATAGAATGTGGATTTAAAAGGGTTAAGGCAATAGCATAAAGTGTGGATTTAAAAAAACTTCTATTTGTGCTTCCTTAACAAATTTTGGAATTGTGCTTCTCTTACTTAAAAGGTATAACAGAAAACATGGGTCCATCTCACTACATCAATTTCCACCTGAAGGTATATACAAAATACGAAATTTCTCGTACATTACACTCACACTAATCCCTTGCGAAGTATGTCAAACATTTTCGTAAGGTTTCGACATTCCAAACAATTCCAACATTAAAATTAATTTTGAAAATCAATGTATGTTTTTTGAATTCCTACATTTGCACCAATACTTCATTTCTAGTTGATCATGATAACTATTCATACCAAACCGTTAATTATTCAAACATATCAGCATCCTTCTCTTGCCTTAGGTCCCAAAATATCGTAAGCACAACTTCTAACATCGCTTCAACTAAAATGTTCAGCACTTTCACCTTAGCTTTACCGAAGTGTCATCATATCCACTCAGGAACTCACGTTCTTGAGCGGAAATTATCTTTCTGATGATAACTGAAAAATATTGCTTAATCTTTAAAGTAAGCTCTTCACCTTTTTTTATACATCGATCGTAAGTCAAAGTCACTGTGGGCATAACAACTAGTCACCCCTTGCTGTAGGATGCTGCTGATTTTGAAATTTATAAGAAAAAATCAACACTTGATAGAAAATTAATCTATTTGAAAATGAAAAAAAAAACTGTAAACTGTAGTAACAAATTGAAGCAAGTATAACCATATAATTTACAAATAACTAATTGACTTTATTCTGTACATCGTACAGCCGGTGAATATGATGGCAAGTGAGAAAGCGATGCTACTTAGTTTAAACATGAGGTGAAAATACAGGATACTGCTTGTGAAACCTGCTCCTAGGAATTCACAAAGGTGTAGCCAAATGAAAGCCAGTTTGTATTGATAAGGATTGCTACGAAGAAACAGCAGACGCTGAAAAATACCCTCTTCGCAGAGAGGAAACTTACGGGAAAAAGTTTAGAAGCTAGGTTGTAATTGTGCAATACATTCCGATAAACATATGAAACTTATTAAACGATCACCAAATTACTTTGACCGGTCTAAGGGTGTAAAAAAGGGAGATTAAGATTGGTGTGATTGTAAGACATAGATTAAAACAAACAAAAGAACTGCGAAAAGGGAATGCGTAAGACTAAACTCAATAAGGGTGTCTTCTTTTCGTCGATGGAAATTAGTAAGGAAGTGAATCATATTTACCCCGATTAGCTTCACCAGCTTTTATACGAGATTATAATTAGGTTTTTCCAGTCACGGACTATTTTTCAATCCACTCACTTAATCACTGGACATTACGCCGTTACGATACTTCTTAATAAAGAAGAATTAATTATTGCGAACAAATAAGCAAATAATACACATCAAAATACTCAGGGGAAAAATTAACTGTAAGTCGTCAAACTAGCTTGATTACGGAAAATAATTCCTTCTCGGAACCGAGTTAGAACGAATGGCATCCGTTAAATAAACAACGGAGACAAAAAGAATTCCCAGCATCGTTACGAAATTCTCTTACGTCATATAAACAATCAATCGAGGTTTTCGTATCAAATCAATTGGAACGATATCTCGTACATTTACGTGGTCCGTTAAATTAGTCTTCGCAAGACAACTGTGCGAATCAAGAATTATGACATTTTTTAATACCCGCGACTCCGCTGTAAATCTTTCCGAGAAGATTTCCTTGAGAAGATCCTTTGTTTTGGTCGAGTGTATTATCCAGCGTCGACGGGAGAAAAAGGGAGAATAAAAAATATGAGACGCGACTGCTGGAAGTAATTTGGAGAAAGATATTACTGGAGCGAGAAAGAACTCTGGAGATGAAAGAAGAGAGAGAAAATGATTCCTTATTGTTTCCGCACCGAAATTACAATCTCGCGAGCGGTTATTTGTTATAATAAAGGGGTTTTGGAAAAAAGTGAGCCGTGAAATGAATGCCCAAGCAAAAGGGACATCGCAAATTAATTAACGGTTAGAGCCGACTTCTTTCTTGCTATGGATGGTAATGAATAACTTGAAACTTTGTTTCACTATCCCTCTATATTAATCGACTGAAATAACTTATTCATGAGGACGTGGGTAGATATGAAATAAGCATTTCTTCCACAATGCTGCTACGAATTATCGGCTAAAGCGAGATGCATTATAAGGAAAATGAAGCGTGCAGAACTAATTCCAGGCTAATAGAAGACTGCTGAATCAATTAGTGACATTACGCGCATACCAGTTTCGGAAGATAAAATCCAACATCAGGTACATCTGCATGTACAAATAAGGTTATGTACATGCTGAGGAGAAAAAAATCATTAGTAAAGCAAAAGTTGAGGTGCTTAGTGAATTGATAAAAAAATGTTTTCCTGAAACCACGGCGAGTTGAAGACGGTAATTATTATGAATAATAAAAATAATTATATATTTATGTTCTATTGGTCATATTAGACATGATAAGATTATAGCATGTCGCGGTTTAAACGCTTAGTGGTTATCATTTTAGGTTAGGATCTTGATTTACACTAGTGAATTAGTAATTAAAAGGGAAAGTAAAAAAATATTTACGGTATATTCGATTTATTTAATTTCCCTGAGGATTAAAAAATTGTGACTCTAATTATTATACTTTGAATCTGGAAATACATTCCTTAATTTTACAAATAGGTAAAAGAAATGTATTAATTTTCTCACGTCTAAACAACTTACATATCGTGACATTTGCATTGATAAAATATTACTATCGTACCAGTAATTCATATTTGAAGTTATATTAAAACGTTTTACTGTTAAAAGCGTAAAATTAATAGATATGCAGGTGTGTTCTTTGTATTTAAATTAACTAATTAGATATGCAGATGATATTAAAATAGCAGTTCATCTGAAACATTATTAAATGAGGAGACAGAGTTAGGATTGAGTAGTAAACATTGATTTTTTCAGTCCATCTTGAAACAAAAAGACTTAATGTAGCAGGAAGATTTTCTTCATCGAGTAGTCTTAACTCGAAACCTTTTAGCGTAGGATTCTTTCCGAAAACTCGTCCACAGCGAGCTACTCAAGAATCCAATTTTTCAATTACAAAAGGAGCGCGGGCTTCATCTTGCTCTGAGCTTAACCAAATCAACGGTCTTTCCACTAGCTCTTTTTCTCTTACCTTCATTTTCACCGAGTCTTGTTTCTTTAATTTCCGAAACAAGATAACTTCGTATTTGCACGTCAAAAAAGAACCCAATGGGCCATTCTGATATCCAGGTGTCATAATGGCCTATAAATATCACTCGGATATCCATTTTTCGGATAAATGTTTACAAAATGGAAATAAAATAAATGATAAAGAGAATGGCCGAAGGAACTGCGAATGGCGAAACTACCAGCAGTATGATTATTTCTTTCCACCGCATTCTTTAGTAAGTATTATGTAGCTCTAAGAACCGCCATGAACCATGAGTGACAAATCACTAGGTTTGGATAACCCCAAACCTAGTGATTTATCACTCATGGGGCACCTATATTCCTGGTGGTGTTCCTTTTTTATATTAATGTTTGTGACATGATTTGTATTTTGCCGTTTTTTCTCTCAAGAAATAAAATATTATTATTATTTAAATTGTAGGATAAAATGATAGGTCTTCCTAAAAATGATAAACTTTACATAATTTCAAACAAATTCTTTTCCTTTTTTGTTTGAAAAAGTGGCTATTTATTATTTTAAAAATTTGTTATTTTTTGTCATCAGACGCTCTATTGGTTTGATAATGTCCGGTTGAAACCATTTGGTCCATGCGCAGAGGTAATTCGGTCTGGGAGAGTCCACCTTCCAAGAACTGCATTAAAAAGGGGGTTGGGTGGCCGATGAGCCGATAGACCTTTGGGGCCGGTCTACAGCTTCACCTATTCCTTTCCACCTCTATTGGACTTTCCCTGCTGTTCAGCGCAAACAGGAGCTACAAGGTTTCAACTGAATCGTACTATGCTTTGTAACATTCTGTAATTACGCATTTTACACTCTTTGTTTCGACTTTCTCTCTCTGCAAAGTAATCATCCCGAAGGCTAATTGGATCCTCATTCCATTCAGCATTATCTACAAAAGGTTTCGAGATGATATGAGGCAACTAGGTAATAGGAGGAAGTTATCCATTACTAGCCTCACAGACCTTTAATCTAATGAGTGGGAATGCTCACATAAGTCTCGCATAATAACCCGTTGAGTAAGACATTTCATGGTATTCAATAGGAAGAGACCTAATTTAAATGCCATTTTCGAACCACCCATACCTCAGTAGCTTTCATATTATCACAACCATAGACGAGGTTAAGACAAAAGTAAATGAAAGATACATTTTCCTCTATCCCATAAAGAAGGATAAATGAAGGACATTCCGGTCATCAAAAAATGTAGGTGGAACTTACGTTTTTCATTCTCCGTTGTTAAATTCCACAAATGGACTTAGAAAGATTGACTATGAAACGCTCAAAAAGAAACCTAATTATTAAGGGAAAAACATTAGCGGTAAAACGATTTTAACGACTCGATTTACGTAAAACTCAAAGTAATGAACAATCTCCTGGAATTCAGATGCAATTATCTCAGTGAAAAAGTGCGGTTAAAAGGAAAAGTAAAACAAGCCTTTCTGAGAAGTTATGCGTCTCATAACCCGTTCATTAAATCAGCGGGAGACTATCAGAGATTGAGGCGAGCCTTCTCAAAGAATTGGTTCATGAAGATATATTAATTCGTGACAAAGAGGCCATTTTACGCTTAACAAAATTTATGAGCCTTTAAAATTTTCGACTGAGAAAATCGTTTAGATACATCACTCCTTTTAATCTTCGGCATTCTTTAATCTCAAACGTGAACTCCGGCTCCTTTTAAAATTCCAAAGGAAGTCTGATAAGGGGCCGTATCTTAGAAAGATCTTTGTGGCCGTATCTTAGAAAATCAGTGTGTGCCATCTACTAAGGACAAAAAGATGCACAAAAAATTTACTTATAATTCTTTAAATTTAGTAATTTATAGCTAGAAATTTTTATCCGATTAGGAATTTAAATCTCCAAATTGACTCGAAGTACATAGTGAATAATATGACCTAAAAATCAGAGAGGAGGAGAAATTTTATATTATCATTATTCTTGCAGAATTCTCCGAATCCTAAGAAAGCCGCAAATAATGAAAAATTCCAAGAAAATTATATCCATATCAAAGAAAAGCTTTTATGATAATTTCCTTTCGAGTGTGAAATATAATATTTCATGAACAGACATTTCGCCCTTTGAAAGTTTTCACCAGACCACTGAACATTATATTCGAATAAATGAAGATGCGGAATGACTCTGAAAATTACAACATAATTAGGCTAACATATAATTACTGTCGTGTCTAAATTTATTCGATTTCAGTGCCCTACGAGATAAATACACGTTGAGCTTATTTTCTGTTCGTTTTTCGGTTTTCCTTTCACTCGAAAAATTTAATTAGAGATTTATTTATTTATTTGTAAGGCATCCAACAACAGCCATAGTTGACAAATTACATTGGACAAATAACAGGAGGATTATTGCCATATAGAGGATTGGAGAGGTATTTAACGAAACAAAATTTCATTGATGTTCCAATTTGTATAATCGAATAATGGTCTTAATTTAACACTAGGAAAATGTTGAAAAAATATAGCGATTTATGCTAAAATTTTGGGTTTTTGATAAATAGGGCAAATGATGACCGATGCCCATTCTTGAGGCTATGATTCCGTACACATCCATGAGCCATATTAAGTTCTGCATTCAATAATGAAAACCAGTACAATCAATCTAAATGACGCAAAGAAGTAAACGAATAAACAGACGTCCGTAATTACCTCTGTAATTAGTTTGATTTAACGTACATCTATCATATTGTATTATCATTTTATTTGCTTGATTGTTGCTTTATCATATGAGAATATTTTTTTGAAAATTTGAAAATTTACACTTCTTTTCAGAATCTTACCTGATGGTTTTAAAAGATGTTTACAGAAACATCGATTAACAGGCATTGATGTCACCATCGATGTCCGTACATGTCAATGACAATGTTTGGAGTAATGACGATGTTTTAACGAAATTGTCATCTTTATGAAAATACGTACTCATAACATATTACCAATTTTAATCTTTTTTATTATATTGTATTTATTTTGAAAGACTTTGTATTTACAAAACCATGAATGTTGTTATTTTTTACGAAAAAGCAATATTTTACTGAACTAATTTTGGTAGACAATTAGTTGAAAAACAAAAAAAATGTATTAAAAAACAAAAAGTTATTTAANGCCTGAAAGATCCGTGTCATGAATAAATTCTTCAATGATTATGTTAATTTTATCTCATACTATTTAAATGTGTTTAACGTTTAAATCGTGATTGGGGAAAAATTCCAACGTGGCAAAGTTAACATGAAGATAGCATGGAATGATAGCTCGCTATATTAAAAGTTAACAGTTTTGAAAATGAGTAGTCTGAATGGCTTTCGTTGTGTATACATTTGAAGATAAGGAGAAAGAGCTCTCGGAAATCTGTTGGATTTTTTTTGAATAAATTAGAAATATTCAGCGATGAAAAGATTCTCTTGGGGGCTACCATACCCATGGCTGTCAAAGCATCAACAGATAACTGGCAATAACTGAACCAACAGACCATTTCTTTATGCATTTGTATATCATCCCTAATAATATAATCCCTAATAATATATCATCCCTATTACTTGTTAAATAACCATAGCATTAGCACTGTTATAAAGCAATTTATGTGTACTTACAAAAGTTGTGAAGAGATAGTGGTACTTGTAGTCATTCATTTGCAGCTGGAGTATCTGGAATGAAAGAAAGTGTCGTCAGTATATCTCAGAAGAGAATTTCAATGCAACAGCAATTCCACTCTCACCCAGGATATCCTAAGTTACAAGAAGAGTACACTAGAAAATGGTAAAGGACAAAAACTTAGCACTGAATCCCCAGAAGCAGTTTATTTCATGATGCTCAGGTTTCGGGAAAAAAATGAGCGATTCCTCACGTTCTTGGCCCGCTGCCATTATGATTTCCGTTTCCTTTGGAATTCGATGGAAGCAAAAATGGAGCCTATTATTTTCCGTGGTTTTGATCCGCCTTAGGCAATAACAGAAGGGACGCCTAAAATATAAATGCATAAGTTTTCCGTACCTCCTCGTGTGTTCTTTCAAGTGTGTAGCCGCGTTATGGGTTACGGCGCCATTTCCAGATCAAAATGAATTTTTTACTCTTATAACGAGACTTCCAAAAGTCGTCCTGACGCGCCTCTGGGTTACTCCACCCGTACGACTGGATGTAGTATCTGACTCCATGTTTTGAATTTGTCTAATGGAGGATGGAAATTCTCCTTTCTACAATACTAAAAACGAATAGCGATTGTAGTTCATTTTCATTCATTCACAAAAGGCATACCATTATCGCTGCAGCTGCGACTTCCAACAATTACGTGATAAGTCATCCTCAGCATTTTACGTGGTTTAGTTTTTCCACTTAATTTTTGATATGGAAATATACGGGAAAATCCCATTTCCGTCATCTTAGATTTTCAGTAGTAGATTTTTTGACGAGGTGACATCTTCAAGTGAACGAAACTAGTCAATATATATATGCTGTGGAAATTACAGTATTCTTTCTTTTACAGGGCATTCTTCTACATTTTGATGGTTTTGGTGTTTTCGATTCCTGTAATTACTCACCATCACACTCAGTGGTCTTTCTTAATTTAATTTAACTTTTTTTTCTTTTAAATATGTGTTCAGTTCCACGTAGTGCTTAAACATATTCATTTTTAGGAATTTCCTGGTCAACCTTTCAGTACATTTTGCATGAAGATCGTGCCTGAGTAAGGGATGAGCTTGGCTGTCTTGTCTCAATCGTGTTTATTATTTCCCTTCAAACTGAACTTAAAAAAAGCACTGATTAATTTTCCTATGTGTAGAAACTGACTACCAAACCACAAAAAGTTTTGTCGGTTTCGCTGGTCAGATCACGTGATAATAAAGTTTTGCTACAAAGTTTTGGTTGTTCCAAGTATTCTTCTTGTGGTTTAAACTGTTTTTCTCCTGGAGCATGTTCGTTTAATAATCACCACAAAGTTAAACCTGACCCTGTGTCGATTATGTATGAAAGATCTGTTAACCTTCTCCCTTGGACTACTCCGACTGCAAATTACGCCGAAAAGAGTTACGCCCACGTCAAGTCAAAATAATAGTCGTGACTGATGAAAATTGAACATCGCCTTCCGTACGCTTTCACAATCGCTTCCGCGATCGCTGAGAACCGATCCAGTCGGTCTCTGACAGGCCAGGGAAGATTACCTAAGAAAGGGCTATACAACCATTTTGTACATGTAACTACATAGTTAATGCGACCTTGCGACCTACCCTGGAAGGAAAGTGATGTGGATACAAGATTTGAAAGCAGGAGAGCCATATAGTACATCTATAGTATGAACACACTATCACAGGCCCTGAGAAGCAAATAAAATACCGAGAACCATTTTAAAAGATGCGATAATAGATGTCATGATATCGGTTCCTTTTAAAAATATATAGAAAAGTACAATACATGTAAATTTTAATCCCTAAATATTGTCAAAAATTGCAAAATATTTAATAGTAAGGAAATAGCTTATTTCTTTAGAAAATAGCAATGGAAGGACTTAACATTTCATAGAGACATCCCATCCCCGCACCTGCGTGATGTAACGTCGCGATCATCTACGGATGTATCAGAAGTATTAACCTTAGCACCTTAAGCTTATGTCATTTAATCGCTGAATCGGTATGTAATTTAAAATTCCTCTTACTTGTAGCTTAATAACATAAATATATTTTCCTTAACAAAATTACTTTAATGTAACGCCCCCATCCCAAGGGAAATAACTTAGTTACATAAAGTAATGATGAATACAGGAAATTCCTTTCGCGTGACAGAAACATACGGAAATATAAAAAATTGGAATCGTTTCGTGTACCTTGAACTATTTTTTTCTCGGAGGTCGACCTAGTTCGGGCATTGGCACATCGTTCCAATAGTTTGACGACGTTGCTTTCTAGATTTCGTCTGCGGTAATTGTAATGTATTTGAAAGAACATATACCTATATGACAAATCCTATATTTCAGTTTTCCTCTATAGGCACTTGGAAAACTTGGGGCAAAGGGTTTTCTAATTTTTCTTTGAACATAAAGTAGTAGTGTTGTTAAAAGTGCTTTGACAGCTAAGGTCATTTCGCACGTGAGCCCCCACTAGGAATCGAACCCGGGACCGCTTTCACCGCTAAACTATTCTGATATTTTAGTGAATGAGATTCGTATTTCGTGATTATGGTCCTGAGGTCAGATTTCAAGAATTCATATTTTCCGCGAACGATACCCAAAAGTTACCGATTAGGGGAATGGAGTTACGATGCATGCACGCCCTACCAAACGCCGAAATGCAGCTTGCAGAGTACATATGTAAATGTAGATATAGAATCGGAGATCTTTAGGCAAATAAAGATAGCCTATTATCTGTGCGTGGGGAAATTTAACGATTAAAGTTAGAAAGCTGTGCAACCTTTTGGTTCTCGAGTTTTAGTCGAACACACAAATTTTCTACTTTAAAACAGGATGGTATAAATAAATTTTCAATTACTCTTTTCCACAGGTGTATTTACAGAAGTAAAAAATACGACCGGTTTCGGCACAGATCGGCCATCATCAGGTAAATACACCTGTGGAAAAGAGTAATTGAAATGTTATTTATACCATCCTGTTCATATGGGTTTCCACAAGATTAAGCCTGCCACAATCGATTTTATAGATGTTGTAATTGGGATACTTAGACGCGTAAAAAGCAATCACTTGGAAAATAATATCCTTCGATGACATATACGACTTTTTAACGTTATGATCCTTGCCTCACGATTTTAGCGTGTTGGTTTCCCCCGATTTGGAGCAACTTGTCCGAATATAAAAATGAATCAAATACAGTGGTATCTCGACTTATGAACCGTTTTACATACGAACTTATTTTTATTCAATTTTAAATTCGCGTTATAAACTCAATTTCGAGGTGCGACCAGAAAAAAAAAACCGATGGATTCGATGGATAACTGGGTTTCGAAGCACAAATTTTACAGTAACTCCGAACTGGAACGAATAAGTTCGTAAGTCGAGGTTCCATAGTATATGTTTTGTTTACGATAACAAATTTTTCAAAGCATACATTAATTTTAAGCCAGCAGTTGGTTGGTTTGGACAGTTTTCCGACAAGGAGTAAGATTTCCATAGTTCATTTAAGAGAGAAATATATGAAAACTAATCGGTAATGAGAATAATACTATCTTGCAGATTAATAATTTGGTAGCAAATAAAGTAAAATTCAATTCAATTGATCGATTTCTAGTTTTTTACTTAGATCTATACGCATGAAAAGTATATAAATGCTTAATGAAAATGAAAGAATTACTTAAACATTTATGCCTGAAAAAGTAAATTTTCATTTATATTATTACTAATGGAAGTCATAGACGTAAGCAAACTTAGTGAGTTGATCTAAAATATCAACGATTATCGTGCCACTAAAGGGAAAACTGCGAATCAAAATTTCCATACCTGAAATTACTCTCATCGGAAATTTATCGGCATTGGCGGATTACTGAAGAGAATTCACGATATAAGCTATTTACAGCCCATAAGAAGATTAACTCAAAGCCCAAAATAACAAAGAAACTTTCCATAACAGAATTCTTTTCTCCTAAAATCACTTAGTAAAATTCATAACGTGGGCGAGTATTGAAAACTAATACTCTTCGTTAACCCAGGAGTTGATTTTTTTAGCTAAGAAGATAATACGCTAAGCTAAGAAGATAATACGTTAATGGTCACAAAGCATATGATAAATAAAGGGATAAAAATTCCACCAAGGAATAATACATTCACAGAATACACAGTTCTACACTCCTGAGCTCTGGGAATGTTCCCAGAGATCTTATACGATGCTTATACAAACTAAATTCTAATTCACATAGAAAAAAATCAACAAAATAACACCAAATACCGCCGAATCCATCAAATATTTGACTCGGTTGATAAGGTACTCAATTACTAAGTTTTAAATAGTAAGATAACGATGGCAACCTTACAAAGGCTACGAGAGTGCATATTTTTTTAAACAAACCCACTCAATCTCACAAATTCATCTATTTATACTTAGCCTTATTTTTGCGTTGTCTCTTTCGAACAAAAAGACTAAAGATCCTCTTATAAAAAACTAGCCTTTTCATCTAATCCATCCTCTCGCTTCCGATGCAGTGACACCCTGTTTTCCATTTACCCCGTAACATGTTTTCCCACGTATTACTCAATATTTGAAAGGGATTTATGTTAAAAACATGAACCGAACGGTAAAAAATACATATTTCCTTCCAAAATCTCCGAACTAATTAAATATAAGATACAGGCTAGGAGTACTGAGACCTAACCAATGAGAAATAAAACACATACGATTTTGTTACAATAACTTTTTATGCTATTTTATTCTGAAAAGAATCTGGAAGGGGATGATAGTGAATCTTTTTCTAACTTTTTTCACATTTATATTGAGGTAAACAGGTGGAGACAACAGCAGGTAAATAGTAATATTTTGCTTGCAGAAATTGCAATATCCAACATATCAGTAGAAGGAACTGTCGAATTATGTACTTATATGAAATAAAAAGTATAAATACAAGGACTTCTCGTAATTATGCGCTTCAACGTGAGGTGTCACTATATCGGTTAGAGTAGCCACCAAGATATTTTTTATTCTGGAAGATATGCAGTTTCCGTAAAGTTATCCCAGGATACTGTTATCGCTTATCGTTCGAGGAAAGAATAAGTCCCTAAAAGATTCACTCGCACACTCTATTTCTCTTATTTTAGGCTCATTATCTGATCGGCCGAAGTAGTACTGGGGCAATAACAAAATAAGAGGTAACTCGAACACTTGGTGTTTACACCCCCTGCCACACGCCGAGAGGCGGGTTGCAGGGTATACCTGTAGACGTAGAAAAAGAAGTATGGGGAGACCGAGATCACCGGAAATCGCGGAAAGCAAGATAATGATGATGATATCAAGATATGGAATCACAACCCCGAATCATGTAAAACAAAAAACTACCAGACATCGCGAAAAATGTCTACAAAGAAAAAACGGTGAGGGAAAACTTCTACGGTTGCAGATGGAGACGAGGATTAGAGAGAAGAGACGAGCGGTCTACACAATGGTCGGCTGATTAACTCCCTCGGATCAAAGAGGAGGGAGATTACGAAGGAGGCAGAGTACGGAGACAGAGAATGAGGCGGCAAAAAGAGGAAGGTGTGGGTGGAAATTCTTCCATGCGCCGGACGTTGGAGTGGAGGGGACAGAACATGTAGGAATAGAAACAATTTCAGAGACCTAAAAGAAGCGGGAGGCACGCGAACTCGACTCCGCATCCAAATACGAGTATTTTCGCCCCGAGGCGCGCGTTCGATTTCCTTGCCGAGTACTCCGCGCGAGTGGGTGGAGAAAGAGGTAAAACCACCGGATGTCGTTTGATTCCCATTGTCGATTCGTCCCTGGTGTTTGTCCTTCCAGCTGAAAAACATCGCGAGATCCTAAAATAACCACGACGCTTGAAACCGCGGAGAAGTTAGCAACAACAGGCGCTGGAAAACCTAACGTGCGACGTAATAAAATAATGTTAAACGAGTACATTGGGTGATCTGCTGTCGAACTTAATCAGTTCAAGGTCGATGTTCGCAACCCAAATTGATCGTTTAACCGATGATCGACTTACCATAAACTTAAATAGGAACAGAACTGCCGTATTTGACGGCGTAGTCGATCACAGGTAGGAGTTACTATTGTAAGTCACTGCTGTTTTTAGTTGTTTTTATGCATTTGAGTGGTATTATGTTTTCTGCATGCATCACAGGCACCTCCTGACGATTCAAACCTGGCTGAACCTGACTAATCGTCAAAATGCCCACGATAGTGTATTTTTCTGTTGGGTGAAATTATTATTCCATTTATTTAAATAATCCGAAGAGAATCGGAATGTACATCTAAGTTTCAATTCTTTTGTAGCGTTTAGTTATGATCATCGACTCCGATCGATAGAGGTCGTTCGATAACTCGATCGCATCTCCATCTCCGATATCGTAGCAACGAATAAAATGATAACCGAGGCTGAACCGTCGCGTATAAGACCACGGGGTCTTCTTTTATCATTGATTATCTTATTTATTTTTATTTATTGTTCTTTCACGAAATATGTTTACGCGCCCGAGATCGAAAATTACCGGAACATGCAATTCTTCCGGCTATGTTTAGGAGTTTTCGTTCTCGACGTTGTAAATTACCCGTTTTCGCATCACTGGACTCCGGGCACCCCTCACTGCAGGCAGAGAATTTGCTCAATCCTTGAGCATGCTTAAAAATGAAAATCATTCATGCAAGGTTTTTTCACGCACAAAAAAAACCCGGGGAAAAAGATCGGCCATCTCGTATCGACCCCGCAGGCAAAGCTGAGGTAAACAGCAAAAGTCGCTCGATTCTATTTCGCAATTCCGACTAAGTGGAGCTGGTTAAACAACTGCCTTTCTCATTTCGTCGCGCAAACATTGATAGTCCTTGTTTATTTACCAGGATCTCTGTCGTGGGATATGAAACATGAAAAAATTTTGAAAGCGTACATGCACCAATAAAAAAATCTCCTTGGGTGCAAGTGCGATAACGCGTTCCGGTTTTTCGTGTTCGGTGGTCTACCGGATAGAAATATGGGTAGTTCGTGGACAATTTCGTCCAAACCTTTCTGTTGGCTTCGATGTTCTCCAAAATATACGAGTCACTTTATATTCAAGCAAACACAAGGAAATATCATGTCTAAACGGAGAGGCAATCGAAATGTTTCGACGTTTACAACGACCACCGATTTCTCCTGTTCAAGCTTACATCATACACGTACATCTCTGATCCCGATCACTTTACCCACACAATGAGAAAAATTCCTGGAACAATTTCCTTGATTGCCGACGCCTTTAAATACTTCACATCATTTTCAACATTTAATGGAGAAGGTTTATGGCTAAGAAAATGGACCATATTTCTACCTATATCGTTCAGTAAGTACAAGTAAGTAGTTCCTCGGTGAAGCATTGATGGCATGTTGATCGAGAAAGTTTTTCTGCACAGTTAGCAGAAGGAAATGATCTTGGAATGGCGCAATAGTCGGATATGATCACAGGTGAGCAAGGATCGTGAATTACAGAATTAAAATTGCACTGGATCAGTCTTAACTTGGTGGTACTCTTGTTCAAAATGAAATAAATCATCAAAACCCACAGTAACCGAGCACTATTACAACTAAAAGGATTAATAATAAAAATAATATAAATATCTTTATGGACTCTCGGATAACCAAGTAAGCAACGCGTTCGACTTCGGTGAAAGCGGTCCCGGGTTCGATACCCGGTGGGGGCCCACATGTGAAATGGTCTAAGCTGTCGAAGCACTTTTAACAATACTACTACTACTACATACAAAAGAAATTGTTGGAACAAATGTATCTCAAGATACATGTTGCCAACTTATTGTAATACATTATCAAAGAGGAGAATTTTGAATTAATGCTGCTATAAATAGATCAGTATAACATAAATCTTTCATTGTTTCAAGTTAAATGCAAAAAAAAGTTTCATGAAAGAAATAGTAAAACTGCAGTGGTCCCCTGCAACGTTTAAAATGTCAATTAAATGTGACTAAGACAGTTATATAATTAAAAAGGGGATCAATAAACATTAATTTGAAGAAAATCCCACATTTAGAAAGGACACATGCTGTACAAACAGGCATGGCTCTAACACAAAGAAAATAACGAAATGCAAGGAATTATAGCACATACCATTATTTAAAATCTTTCCTATATTTGGATGTTACATGTTATGTAGCAATGGAATATAATTCATTAACACATCTTCAAGCATTATATAATACCGCCTAAGTGGAAATAAGGTATTATCATAAATATTTAATCTACTTATACATCATAAATAATTTAATTAATTGCAATTACAAAAATAGAGCATTCAAAAATCTGTGAAGATGGACTAGAAATATAAAATTGACTGAAATAAATAGTTAAACTAACTTAAATCCTGAAAAAATAAAAAAATTTAGTTTAACAAAATTGAATATATGAAAATCACCCTTTCTACGACACTCAGTTAGCTGACAAGTTGCATGTAAGTCTACATATGCAAGTATTAAGTTTATGGTTTGATAAAAACATGTCAGAACTACATATGAAACAACCATTTAACATTATCAACTAAGTGAGCCATTTTCACAGAAAACCCAACCCAAACAATGATCAACATGGCTAGAAGACAAATGAAAATGACTAACCACGAAACCCAAACTCTACAGAACCAAAGAAATTTGTAGTCTAGCCTATATTAACATTTATCCCAACACAATTTCACTTAGTAACATAACAAGATAAGATATCATACCAATATATCACATACCCATAATATTACAACTAATTTAAATACCCCAAGAGATGTGTAGCATTAAGAGTAATGAGTAACAAATTGAATTCATACTAAGATAAAAGTGGTAAAATTAATAAAAAAATCTCCAATTTACTATAAAATAACCTTAAGGAGAAAATTTTTGAACAGCTATAATGCTACCTCTTACTGCTCTATTTTGTACTTCGGATATTAATAACAGTAAGTGCTGAAATGATGCTGTAAAACCTGCAACCAAATTAGTGTTAAACTTATTTGATTTCAAGTATGTGCCATGTACTAAAGGGAAAGTGTGGTTCTTTCAAGGAAGGTAAGGATTCAAGCACCACCTAATGTCACCTCATGTTTGAACCTGGCTGGATGCTGGATTAACACTCCATTTTCTGTCTGCATAAACTCACATTCCTACAATTGCTACTGAGCTGATTCTCATAGAACTCATGTATTAGAGCAAAGATAAAAAACATTAATTATCAAATCTAACAAAAAGGAAAAAGTGAAATATACACCATTGTAGAACATAAAAATGCCATTCTGACATAATATAAAATAAGTATAAAAGAATGAGTACAGTAGACAAAATCAGAGAGTGAATATGACTAACTTTACCATTCACTCATTCCCAAAAAGAAAACTAACATATACTCAATTCAAATCATATCAATTTTAGTTAAATTTATCATCATTTGTTAACAAAAATAATATAACTAACTAAAACCAACTCCATCACAGATGAAAAATTTTTCGCGTAAGATTTCAGAACACCCTAACCACACACAGTAGTTAATTATCAATATATTAACAACCATTACATTATTACAACAGCTCAACCTATTAAATAAACACCCTCAGCTAAATAAAAACAAACCTACTCTTATTAATCTTATCAGTTAATTTTTAATGTACAATCTAAGTGCCCCCTTACATTTTCAAAAGCTCAACCTATTATATAAACTCCCTAAGCTTAACCCTTTGGCTGCGGGAAACGTACTTTATGTTTTCCTAAGAGGACTGCGGGAAAAACGTATTTCTACGTTTGACCTGCTCTCTCACCCCAGTTCTTGTCCTCTCCCAATTTTATGGCCCTGCATCTGAATGAGACACCCAAAGGCTCACTCTTCTGTATTGTGCTAGATTGGGAAAATCCGAGGGATTTCGCATCTCGGGGGAAACACAAATCTTCGATTTCTGAATAGCGGATTAACAAAATTAGTTATATTTGATAAAAATCAAGGTATCTGCGAAGTGTTTGGTATCAAAATGATCAGCAAAGTGCAAGAAAAGTAAATTTGGACTGCTTATACAAAACAAATTTCTTATTAAATATATTATATATGATACCAACCATAATTTCTTAACAATANTATTTATTTGTAAGGCATCCAACAACAGCCATAGTTGACAAATTACATTGGACAAATAACAGGAGGATTATTGCCATATAGAGGATTGGAGAGGTATTTAACGAAACAAAATTTCATTGATGTTCCAATTTGTATAATCGAATAATGGTCTTAATTTAACACTAGGAAAATGTTGAAAAAATATAGCGATTTATGCTAAAATTTTGGGTTTTTGATAAGTAGGGCAAATGATGACCGATGCCCATTCTTGAGGCTATGATTCCGTACACATCCATGAGCCATATTAAGTTCTGCATTCAATAATGAAAACCAGTACAATCAATCTAAATGACGCAAAGAAGTAAACGAATAAACAGACGTCCGTAATTACCTCTGTAATTAGTTTGATTTAACGTAAATCTATCATATTGTATTATCATTTTATTTGCTTGATTGTTGCTTTATCATATGAGAATATTTTTTTGAAAATTTGAAAATTTACACTTCTTTTCAGAATCTTACCTGATGGTTTTAAAAGATGTTTACAGAAACATCGATTAACAGGCATTGATGTCACCATCGATGTCCGTACATGTCAATGACAATGTTTGGAGTAATGACGATGTTTTAACGAAATTGTCATCTTTATGAAAATACGTACTCATAACATATTACCAATTTTAATCTTTTTTATTATATTGTATTTATTTTGAAAGACTTTGTATTTACAAAACCATGAATGTTGTTATTTTTTACGAAAAAGCAATATTTTACTGAACTAATTTTGGTAGACAATTAGTTGAAAAACAAAAAAAATGTATTAAAAAACAAAAAGTTATTTAATAATTTTAAATATTAAATTTAAAAATTACATTAATTAAATCTCAATTGTGGAACTTTTGCATAGTTATTCGCATACTCACTTAAATATTTTTATTTTCAAATCAAATAATTGTTGAAGGAAAGAGTTTAAGTCGGTCGAAAGTGGAAATTGATAGGAAGAGTAACTTGACTGAGTTGAAGAAGGAATTTCCGTAGGAAGTATGTATGTAAACACCATCGTCAATGAAGAGGTTGTATTACTTACAAATTAAAAACCATAAAATTCCTCTAGGCGCATGTGTGATCCCAGGTCGTCATAACCTATAACCGAATCTTCGTACCACTGCAAGTTGACATTACCCTTATCCGACCGAATGCGGAACAGCCGAATTACTGAAAGCGCCAAGTAAAGTCTACCAACAGAGTTCTGATCACTGTGGAAGTGGAACTTGAATCCAACATAATTTTACCTCACATAGGGATAAGGGATCTGGGAACCAGTATGGGGAAATTGGGGAAGGACCGCTTCCCTGAGGGGTGAATACAGGGCTGCCAACATTCCTATTCCTCCTCTACACCAGGAGAACTGAAAATTTATCATTTCGCAAAGAAGAGAGCATTGCAGGAATTTGAAGTTACAAAAGTTTCCTACAAATACTCCTCTTTTCCAATCTTATCTTCCATTCGAAATAGTTGGTATAAGTTTCACGTTCAAGATGCTGTTTTCAAAGTTGACTCTATGCGTACTACCATGAGGTAAATGATAATAATTTTATGGGGCTAAATTATTAGTGAGTGATTTGCAGATCTTATTCTGACTGAATTTTAGAAAATCTTCAAAACGTTGCGCATTATCTCTATGAGATTGAAAATTTAAAAAGAGGCTTGATTTACTTAAAAAATTCGGAAAAAGTACGTTTTAAGAAAATTGAGTCGATATTATGCGTCTTTCATGATACAGAAACCGTTATGATACTGGGAAAGAGAACAGGGAACTAGATGCTTTTTGATAGATTTTATCCACGAAGATACGCAAAAATAAATGATTAGGAAAGTAAAATCATGGTGCATGCTCCCTCTGCCACACGATGAAAGGCGGATTGCGGGGTACATATTTAGATATAGATAATCAATTCGAAATACAATATATTACGCAATAATTTTTATTACACAGAGAATACCTCTTTATTTCATGCTCTCTATGACGAAGGGTTAGATGTAAGAAGAGACTGTTTAGACGTTTTATTATTATTATTATTAAACTGTGAATGCACTCTCTAACACGAGTCGAGAGGCGGCATGCTGAGTTGGCAACATTGACAATTCTGGGAGGGCCGTTAAAGGGACTCTGGGGGATACCCTCTGGAATGCAATCTAGGAAAGAATGCACTTAGACACTGTCATCGGTCGGGAATGATTAGATATATGCTTAGGTATATCCTCGTGCGTTTCACAAGACTGTTTATCCATGCTCCCGCGTGTCCCCTCCGTGCGTGAGATAACACGCGTGCCCGGCGGAATGTTTGCGTAAGCTGTGGTTCGCATGGGCGTAATTGGGAGAATGCGCAGATGGGGTTTGATGTGGCGAGGCTCGGTTTTATCTTAAACTGGTTGTATGCCGGATCAAATCGGCGAAAGAGGATCTGTGAGAGAGATTTTAAAGGGGATGAGTTTATTCGACGTCGAAGGCGGTGTAATGGGTTGTGTTGGAGGTCTGGATAAATATTTCTCAATGGGAGGATAACGATGTCGACGAGTAGTGCATGACTTTCGTAAGAGTGTGCGTTCTTGTTACGGAAACATTTCTGAATGGCTATTACGTGATAGAGGCTATCGCTACAAGTTCTTCCTGTTGGATATACTACTAGAATTCAGAATAAGAATAAGGAATTTTTTTAAGTAATACCAATGGTAAATTGCTGTACATAACGACGAAATTCGACTTGTAGTAAAAAAAATCTGCGTCATACTCGAGGAAAATATATGCGAAGACATCAGGGTATATAAGAGTATATCGTACATGTGACTGCATAAAAATGAAGTAATGGTGATTGGATGACTACACGAAACCAGAAAAATAATACTTAAGGAGTTAACATTAGAGAAACATCTGGAGATCAACTTAAAGCCATACTGTTAATTGCTATTTAAATTAAATTCACCGTATAATAATTTGCACAAGGAATTGCAACTGAACTGATGCTGAACCAACATCCCAGAAGTCAAAATTTTGTCGAACCCGTAGATTCTCTAAATTTTCAATGATTTTGACACATTAGATTTGTAAGTTTTAAGTCCGTCAGAAGCTCAAAATAACTGCTTTCCTTCAATGGAAAGACAACTTGACGTAATGGGCCCGTCCATAGTTTCTACTTATGTTTAGAAGAGCCTACTGTTGTTATATTTGTGATATTTAACGAGAAAACGTTTTAACGCTAAAGTTACTTACTAAAAACTCGTTCATTCTATGAATCTTCCCCCGATTTTGAAGCAAAAGGTATGAGTCTTAATAAAAGGAAAATTGTATGCAATTCCATATCCTATTTTTTATTTGTGGACGAATAATTATTTATTTTACTAAAAAATGCTGCTCGATGAAAAATCTAATTTTACATGTATTTTTACAGAAAAGAATGAAAATGTTCGAATCTGGAACTATTTACATCGACGAAACTTTTAGCGATCTTATTTAACGATGAAAAATTGTGCAACTCATAATAATAATAAATATAATAATAGTAGTAATAACACGTCTTTATTCAAGGGCGAGATTGAGACAAAGTCTCTGAGAAAGAGTCTCCTCTTACATCATACTTCTCCAGTTTGAGTTGAATATCAATGATAATTAACTCACATACAAAATGTCCACAAATTATTTTTGATTGCGCTCGTAAAGCGATCTTTAAAAATAAAATGTCATGTTTTGGGCCAGTCCTGATAAACGGAAAATCGTTTATCCAAACGACGCCAGTTTAGAAGGGAAAATTCTTGAAGCGCAGTCGTTCTGCGTAAATTGTTTGTCGTTTGCATAATTGCGGCCTATCAGCGGATACTGCGCAAAATGTGAAGAGTCGCGGGTCAAAGCGTCCGCGGTCGCTTTGATTTGCACCCGAAATCAGAATCTCATTCATTTATTCATTGATACACGATCCATAAAATTCCGGCCGCTGCGTGAGAATTAATAGAGTCTCATTGAAAGGAATCCGTTTTTATTGCGGTTTCTATTTGCTCGTCGTTACGCGAAATTCGGACCGTAAAATCACCGCAGAAATAATTAATTATTCATATTAATTATCCTGCATGCAGAAAGAGTAATAATAATCTGTATGCCGTTCCGTGGAATTTCCAATGAGAAGTTGTTGATGAATGGCATACGTACGTACGTGTGTATGATTTAGATGAGCGGATGATAAAATCTTGATATTTTAACATATTTTAATATCGCTAATTTTTTCATGGAGTGAATAAATCTAAAATTAGTAACTCAATGTGTGTGTATATTTAATGGAAAACGGCCAACCTACTATCATGGTGAATCTTTCACCAAAATTGTTTCACCGGTTTTAGAACGCTAACGTCAAAACGAAACGTTAGTTTTAAAGTTAGACTGCATTTTCTAAACATTTAAACATAATTATTGTAATGTAAGCCTAATCTTTTAATTATGAATTCCATTTAGAAAAATGGAACATAAAAAATGATAACCACAATGGATGCTTTATTCCCACAAACTAAACTCTAAAGAAGCTCTCAGAACCACGTCAACATAGAAACCATCAATCATCACCGACCGACCGGTTTAGTTTCAGTCTTTTTCCGGCAACCACCGTCGAACCGTTTTGAACCGGTTTTCCTCGCTTCGAGTAAGAAAAATTTAATCCTCAGGAAATTTTCTTTATTTTAAATTTTCGCATACAACTATCTTCTGTTGTATTTTAGAATAAAACTTGTGAGAGTAATCTAGGACGAGGTTTACGAAGTTATAAACGCCATTAAATTAGCTAGACAATTTATTTACTCGTGTTTTTTATTTGTAAGTTAGTGTTACAAAAATAATTTTTAAACACAAGTACCATTAAATTTAATGGAAGTGCCAACCAAAATTAGAGATGGAATACATTTCTCAGGAGTTTTAATTTTATCGGTTGGGGTTCAGTTTCTATATCTGGAAAATATACGGCTCTTTTGGTTTCGGTTTGCGATTTGGTTTGTTCCGGTTCGGTTCGATTGCTCTGATTTTCAACGACGAACGAATTCTTCCTGTTGGCTTTCAACATTCGCTACTATGGCTTACATTTGCTCTAGGGAGGGCTCCGAACCGCAACATTTTCCGTTCTTGTTTTCACTCGGGTTAAACGAAAAAAATATATTTAAGCTAAATTTCGGTCTATCTCCGCCTGAAATCGTCGAACCGGTTCCAATCGTTCTTTTTATCGGATCATTGAAATACAGTGCGCCCATGAAAGGGGCCGTAAACCGGGGCTAGCTACTTGAACCCTGGGGGGTTACTTGGACCCAAAGCAAAAAAAGGTTGTAAATGGCCAAAAGAAAGACATTTTGCAGTACAAGTGGTGTCATATAGACAGGAATATCTTTCCACCGAAACTTATTAAAATGGGGTGATTTTTATCGCCTTGTAGATACTTCTCACAGTTTGTTTGACAAAAATTATGTAAATTCCTAGACATCATTATTTCACGTATGATTCCATATAGTGTTTTCGATTTATTCATTGAGTTTTTGCAATTAAATGATCATTTCATGGTCTCAGAATGTCTCTAAAGAGTTATATTTCCAGACCCTATGTCCTACTTAAGCCCACTACATATTTACATTGTTTAGTCAATGAAAAAAAAGCTTGGGTCCAAGTAGCCACAACCTGGTGGTTTCTATGACCCAATTTAAAAAACAAAAATTTTATTACAATCAGCGAAAAATTTTGTTCAGAAAAGCTTTTAAATCATCGAAAATTATCTAAAACATAGTAAAAAATTTGTTATCAGCACAGGTTATGGAATTTAGGTATTATTTTGATCGGAAAGTCCAAAAAATTAGTAATATTGGGTCCAAGTAACCCCGGTTTACGGTAAGTAAACAGGTGTAGCTTTTTCGATTAAATTCAAATTAGAATTTAGAAAGACTTGCTGTTTTAAGGAAATAGAAGTGATGATATCAGACCCGATAATTGTAAATGCAAGCATTCATTCAGAGTTAGTACTAAGGCGCTGTTGCACATTTATAGTACATATTTCTTGATTTACATTCAAGTAAAATGCTGTTGGTATTACAAGAAACCGAAAATTAGAACGGAATGAAGAACGGTTTTGGTTCGGTTTCAAAAATTTATAGTTCTCTCGTTCCGGGTTTCATTTTCATTCCGGCAAAATTTGTTTTTATTTTTCGGTTTCGGTTTTCGTTTCGTTTCCGTGCCCTTGCATATATCGCGAGAATTGTAAAAATCGATGATTTGTTAATGAATAGGTTTGGGAGCATTCCAGGATTATATTTGGGTCCATCCATTGTTTATCGATCGATATATTACTAGGAACCGAAAATAAGAACGAAATGAGGAACGGTTTCCGGTTTCCGTTCGGTTTCAAACATTTGTAATTCTTTCGCTCTGGATTCCGTTTTCATTCCGGCAAAAATTTGTTTTTTTTTTAGTTTTTCGGTTTGTTTCCGTGCCTTGGTTGTAGGGAATACATTATGAGAATTTTGGAAAGTCACCGAATAGCTTATCAGCCGGTTTGGGAGCATTCCCGGGTTATAATTGGGTCCAACCATTGTTTATCGATCGAAATATCGAAAGAAAACCCTTGTGTAGTATTCCATTTAGTCCGAATCTAATGTCTTCTCCCAAACATTTCCACCTGAAAGTGCAGAACCTAACGACAGCGTTGAAGGCGGATAAACAATTCCGTTACTCTGAGAGACCAGGGAACTCCGCAAATCCACGGGAAATAGATACGGAATTGGTGTAGTCCAACCTTGGAAATAAAACGAGAGTACTAATAGAAACGGAGGGAGGAGCGTCGGCGTTTATCAGAGCCCTAATTAGGAAAGGGCTGACTTCCACCAGAACCTCTTCCAACTCTTTATCACCATTCCCACGGTGGAATCTTTTTGCTGGGAACTAGTGGGAAGGCCGCGAGGCATCGCCATGGAGGGGATAAAAGGATAGAATGAAAGGATTTTCAGTCGACGGCAGATGAACCGGACTGGGTCAAATCGCGTGGGCGAGGAGAAAAAATGTGCGCGTGGCGAAAAAATTAAACTGGGAAAAAAGAAAACGGTGCGGGAAAAAGTTGGGAGTGCGAAAAACCGATTTTTATTTTACGCTTCGCCCGAAAAAGGGGGCGGTTTGAGGGGAAAAAATGGCTGGAATTTTTATTCATTCCAGTGGTCCGAATTGTTGAGGTTTCTTGCGTTTCTTGCGAGAGTGGGCTCTCGGAATTGTGGGTAATTCGGGAGGATTCGGATTTTTTTCGTGGAGGAGAGCTGAGGTTTTAGAATGTTGAGAAACAAAGTGGAAAAAAGAAGGAAAGAATTCTTGAAACGTGGCGGAAATCTATAATACGGAGAGGATGGTGGGAACACGAACTGACGTCAAGAAGTGCAGATAAAAAGAATGGGAGGAAATGTGCCTTTTGACGGAAGGAAAACATGAAAGTATTCTCCGTTTAATCCGTCGCAGCAATCATAGCGCCCAGGAATCACCGCAAGTAATCCTAGCCGCGGGACCCTTTGTGAAAATTTGAAAAGGCGGGGTTTCAGAAGATGGTCCTAAAAATGATGAATTCTGAGGCCTCTTTTGCTCAAAAGTGCCGTTTCGTCAGAAAGAATCGTGGCAAATGTCAAGAGCGAGTAATATCGGTAATGAATCTACGTCTTTGATCCATCAGTTTCATTAAAATGATGCAAAATTCGCAGAAATAGCTTGCTCATGACTGAAAAAATTAGAAAATCACCATATTCCAGATAATATGGATCGGTTACTACAAATTACAGTGATTAAATGAAAGAAATAGGAGGCTGACGTAAGTAAATCAAAATTGCTTTAAGAGTAACACTTTTAGTAGAATTCATTAAAAAGTTACTTTGATGAGTTCATGAAATTTATCATATGACTAAGGTAAACGACAAATATCTTAGAGAATTATACCTTAGTATTAAAGTATACTTAATGAATTTTAACACTAAAGATTGACAAAACTATTTACCAGTAGTAAAATCTTTAATTTCCGTTATTTTATCTTCCATCTAAGCATTTTATTCTTATTTTTATGCTGAATTGTTCTGACACCTCATTATTTGTATTTCATTAAAGAGACCTGGTAGTTTCAATCTATCGTCAATTATGTCGAATTAGTATTATAATTATTCAGCATCACTCATATGTTAGGGCCTTTCATATTACTCCAAGATAATTTGAGTAACGTATGAATGAAAGACACGTTTCTCTCCTTAGACAAGAGATAAATGAAGAATATTCCGCTCACGATGTGGTAACAGGAACATTAAATGCAATATACGGTTGAAAAGAATACGTTAAAAAGGGACGGGTACGAAAATAGCCATGCGAGACGATGAAGATGAGAAGAGCTCGAGAGAAATGATTCGGAAATAAAGACTATAAAGAAAGCTAAAGGAAGAGGTAGGCAGTAAAAAATGCGAACAAGAACGTAAACGAACTAAGAGAAGAGAGAAAAGAATCCGCAAAAAACGAACATTAAGTCGAGGGGATTTCGGATTGGCCGTTGGAAACCGCGGCCTACGGAGCAATTACCAGAGCAGAGGAAATCTTGATCGAGCTTCTCCTTTAATTCTAACGATGAATACAGAGGGAATCGAAACTAAATAACCCTTTAGGTACAACTTTTGCCCGAACAATTCTATTTTTTCTCCTTTTCTTAAGGTTGTGGAGAACTGGGCTGGTGAAAAGGCGGGAGGAACGGGATTGGGTTGAATATTCCGGAAAGAAACGCGACCAGTTTTCTCTCCGCACGTAAGATGGTTCTGGAGATTCAGAAAAGTTCCGATGGAGGACCTCAATTACGTACTAATTACCTGCGCGCCCTTTTTTGCCCTATTATGCCTTTTTCGGCGATAACTTCGGCCGTGTAATTATCCCTTTCTGATAACTGGGGCGACGTGTTGCAAATTTTTTTACCGCGTCCTTTTATTTGTCCCTACTCCCGAGTCTCTTTGTGCCTAAGTAGAGGACGAGGGATTGAATTAAAGGAAAACACCTTCGCTTGTTTCTTTTGAAAAGCGTCCGAATTTTCAATTTTAAAGCCTGTCTGTCATTATTTCCAGCAGCTGATGAAAAAACGTGGCTTACATCGAATTTGGATAACTTTTCTTTTAAAATCGGAAAGGTTCCTTGACCCCAAAGTGGGAGCTTGCTGAAGAAGCGTAAGCGTAAATTAAACGTAACGTAAACGTAGATTTGCAAGTACGCACGTGAATTACCAAAACACTCGGATTTATATTTGAACATTTTTGAGGATTGCTACATAAAAGCGATAATACTTACCAAGTTGTTCTTTGAGATAGGAGGGAATTCGTCGAGAGAAAAGAGATAAAATTTTAGATGAATCTTGCTCAAAAGATAAATGTTAAAGATGCCGCAACAAGTTGCTGGAAAAACTAATTATTTCCGCGGAAGATATTAGAGGTTATAGCGCAAATGGCCGGCACCGCACGCTGAGTGTAGGCTCGCAGAGAACATGTAAATAATGCATATATCGTAGTTGCACATGCAAGAGAGAGTCAGATAGTAAAGGCAATTATAATAGAAAAACTTCGTCTTCACCATGAAAGAAAGAGCTCTCATGTAAATTTCAAGCGCAGTTCCTCTGCACATTGATCCACATTAAGATAACTTTTTCATCCCCTCTAAAAGGAGCCTTTTTGGACTCTCACCCTTAAAAAACATTTCTTCCAGTTGCTGCACTATAAATCTAGATTAACCTTAGGACGACGAACAAACCTAAACCTTACATATTACTTTTTAACTCCAAAATTTGCGAAATTAAGGAGTTCCCAACAATTCATTATTATTATTTACATGAATTTACAGGCTATTAGGCGTTTTTGTTAACAACGCACTTATACTGTATTTGTAAAGTACGTATAAATGCGTTATTAACAACGTACTTTACCGTGACCATAGGCTCGAAGAACTCTTCGTCTTATCAGGGATGAAGATTAGTTCAGTCGTTCTTAGGATAGATAGTGAGAGAGCCGATCATGATAATTTAGATAGGACATAGAGGACGACGTTAGTTTAAAAGAAAAAAAGTCCTAATTTATAGAGGTTCTCTTCAATAAATAGAGAAAAATAAATTTCGGGTGTAGAACATTAAAGGATTGCTCCCNTTAAAACTTATTTCATGTTCCCCTATCCTACGCAAACAAAACTTCGTATGTTACATAGTACATATTTACTATTCCGACCTGTTTTGGCCATATATATAGTGAGAGAGCCGATCATGATAATTTAGATAGGACATAGAGGACGACGTTAGTTTAAAAGAAAAAAAGTCCTAATTTATAGAGGTTCTCTTCAATAAATAGAGAAAAATAAATTTCGGGTGTAGAACATTAAAGGATTGCTCCCATTTCCTAAAAACAGAATAATTTTTTGATTTGACCACCAGTATATTTCATTAAAATATCACTCATAAATAAAATTTGTTTCTTAATTGTTGCCGAATTATTAAAAATGTGAATTTTACAATGCTTTTGACGACAAGGAAACACATCGCAGTTTCCTAGTAACTTTGCATCAATTCAATCCAGTCCTAATGTTGGAATTTCAGATTTATCGCTGGGATAGAAGGGTAAAGTTATTACAGAAAGTTGTTATCCGCAGAAAGTGCTTTAACTCCTGTATTCCGTATCTGTATTGCACCTTCGAGATGAAAAAAGCTTGTGTCGACATTAAAGCATCCAGCACCGTAAATAAAGGCGATAATCAGTATTTTAATTCCATATAAATCAACCCTATATATTATTAGACGTTTAAAAACACTCTGTAAGCTGTATTTCTGCAATAGGAACTCGCGCTAAGAGACAAAAGGGAAGCTCCGGATTACCGATTTCTTGCTTGCTGAAATATAGTACGGCTTACGGAGTGTTTTTAAACCTATTATTTTATCTATTTCATTAACAGCCCTGTTCCAACTTTCTTTTTCTTTCACCTTTATATTATAATATGACATTTGTTTACATTAGAAATAATAGAAACATTGCAGCATATCGAAGGCAGCACATTTCAAGCTTTAAAAGAAAAGGATCTGATTCTTTTGAAATAGGCGAGAGCATATAACAGAACATGGTTAAGCAGCTGCTGGAACCAGATAGAAAACGAAGCTGTTTCCAACTTCGGTAAAACGGCCGAATTAAGCACCGGCAGCTTTTTTCGATATTATTTGGCACACATTCATGGATGAAGATAACCTTTCTTCGGTCGCAAGAGTTATAACCGAACCAGGAAGAGATATAACAGCTCGAGGAAAGGGTTGAGGGAGAGAAGAAGTGGAGTCACACATAAATTACGACGAGATACTGTCTTCCGGCGACCAAATGCAAAGGTTATAACTATTTGTTAACGACATCGATTTTCTTTTGCGGAAGAAATGCCGACGGAGACAAAGCTGTAGTAAAGAATCGATAGTTACGAAGGACAGTCAGGCTGGTATTCCACCAAAGCAGCGATAGCTCTTTTGACTGCCGACGTCGGAGTGTGATTTTTTATTCGTTCTTTCAGTTTTTGTATCCAACGTAATTGATAAAATGGATAGTAATGCTGGAATATGGATTTCAAAGGAAAGTAAGCTGCTCTGGACCATTAAGTAAGGGATCGAGGAAGAAATAAGTGCTATAAAATGCTTTACATGGAAATAGATTAGTCGTGTTTAAAATATTGATCTGTAAAAATATGCTGTTACACCGTATTATATTATATTAAGGCCTTTGAAATGTGGATCTGGAGGAAGATGGAAGGGATCAAATGAGAAGATAGAGTGAAAAATGAGGAAGTGCTAAAAAGGTGTGGAGAAGAAAGACAACTGGTTGGGGTAATTAAGAAAAGGAAGAAGAATTGGCTCGGTCATTGTATGAGGAATGAGTGTTTAATGAAGACTGTAATGGAGGGCACGATAAAAGGGAAAAGAGGACGAGGAAGGAAGAGACATACAATGTTAGATATAATTAAGATTAAAGGGAAATATAGTGAAACCAAAAGATTAGCAGAAGACAGGGAAGTATGGAGGTTACCATGAGAGAACCTGCCAGAAGGCAGAAGAACCAATGATGATGACACCGTATTATACTAATAAGAATCGTAGTTGAGAATGTATTTACAGTGAAAAATATACTTGAAATACTAGCAAACTGTCCATAAGGACATTTATCGCGAGGGGCCTTCGGAATGACTGTGAAGCAACGACTATTAGTAGTCGAATTTCTCAGAGTGGATGCAAAGAGAACCCTTAGAACATAACCCTTTGATTGGCGAGACTACATGTGGGTATTATATGGATCAGAGTCATGAACGATCAAGGAGGAAGGTGGAAAAGAAGGTAGAAAAATACTGGAGAATTAATGAATAAACTCTTTATTAAGGCGAGGTTAGGCCAAGTTAGTCTCTCTTTCACCAAACCTCAATTGTCAATATACTAATGGAATTTAATATTTAAAGTTAAAGAATTTAACTACAACACAAAATGTTTGGGTTCTCAACAGACGGGCGAAGAAGACACTGTATGAGAAAACCCCACTGTGAGAAAACACTACAAAGAAGGGGGTCGAAAAACCAGCGAAAACACAGAGTAGGACTATGAAACGAGAAAGGGCTATGATTGAAACGATTAACAGAAGAAAAAAGAATTGGATTGACTGCATTCTGAGAATTGTTTGTTGATGGCTGAAATAAAAAGGATGATTAAATATGACCTGGGAATGGAAAGGAAAATAAAACGAATCCTTGGGAGTAATAAACGTAAAAAAAGGTGTGACAGGACCGAGACTAAAACTCTTATCTCCTGATTGCCGGTCGGCTGCTCTAACCATTAAGCTATCTTTCCATAACATTCAGACGTAACGTTCAGGCGACTTTGTAGGCATGGTTAGAGTTATCGACCGGCAATTAAGTGATCCAGGTTCGAGTACCGGTTCTTTAAAACTTATTTCATGTTCCCCTATCCTACGCAAACAAAACTTCGTATGTTACATAGTACATATTTACTATTCCGACCTGTTTTGGCCATATATGGCCATCCTCAGGTAAAATTATATTATAATAAATTTCTACTATGGAACATACGAAGTTTTGTTTCTTCGCCATCTTGGTATGGCGTTCGACAAAGTACAGCCGTCGCATATTAATTTTGAAACCGAGGAAACCTTACTTAAAGATGAAAATGCCATTGGAAATCCTTTATTAATACCAAAACAGAAATCTTTAGAGTTAAATTAACCTTAAAAGCAATTATATATGGCGAATTTAATGCGTATTTGATTGAAATACACGCCTCTGAAGGAATACGATGAATTACTTTTCACATTTTCCTATTGAGTAAAATTGATTGATTGTATGCGGGGAGAACGGAGAGAGGCAAACTAGAGATATTAACGAGTCAGATAAATTGAGGAGAATTCGATTGGATGAGACAGCTCCAATTTATCTGTCTTGTATAAGTTTGCCATTTTACCGCTTCAATTACAGCGATATTTTACTGGACGTATACAATATGGCAGAGCGCCAGAGCGTGGCAAATCTGCGAACGATCTATGATATGGATTCCTGTACTATAGAAATGTTGTCAATCAATATTGGAAAAACTTAACTCGGATTTTTAAGTAAATTTTCTTTATATTCCTGAGTAGATGATGTATAATAATTACGTTAATACTGAACGTATTATTTGTTTTATTACTCATAAGATCGTTGAGAAGCATTTTATATAAATGTTGTAATATAAATCAAATGATGGTACCTATTGACGAGCAATTAATGTTTAGCAGGACTAAAGATGAAAAATTATATCTTATACAGATATGATAATAATTGAATTGAACGGTTATATGCTGTTTTTTAAGAATGTATGTGCGTCTTACTGCATACTACCCATTGCATTGCACTCAATGTATTTCACATTTTATTGCAAGTTTTGCTCTGAACATGTATTGTATTTTACTTGGTTTTAGCAATGGTCCTTTTTACTTGCTACATCTTCACTGTCACTATCTGTGATTGTTTTATGATCAATAACGTTCATTTAATGTTAATGTTGTATAGGAAAAAATTCTACAGTTGTCGAGAAGAAAAGCGTTTTGGATAGCATCGTTTACGATGAAGGTAATTTAATGTTTTTTCACCTATTCTAAGCATGTCCTTTCTTTTTATTCCAAGTCTGTCGCTTTGAGGAAACGTCCTGCGATACTGGAAACTGCTTACGCTCAAAGTGAATCAATCTCCATTTTTTATTCGGCAGAAATCCTTTCCTTTAAATGCTGTCGAAAGAATGAGCGACGCCTGTCGCCTTGACTTCCAGTCGATCAATCACTCCCCAGCTTATTGGATGGGACACTGCCAAATTTTTATCATTTCACTCAGCGACGCTAGACTGGAAGACCTATATGCAAACGCGTACATCTATGAGATGCAAAAGTATTTCCGTCTATCTCAAGGAACTGCCTTTTCCTCGGCGGCTGACTGCTGTAGTACTTACGGTATCTTTGGAGCCATAAATCTGAAAATTGACATGCAAGTGGGTCGAGTGGTGTTGCAAACGTTGTCTATGAGAGAACTATTACCACGATCAATTCCGAGGAAAGAATTGGAAACGGAGCAAATGCTACTACAAAGGTATGTGAATATCATTGAGAGATGCTTCTGTTAAATGAGTCTTTTAAGTCCCTTATTTCAAGATTTTAATTTACATTTACATTAGTATCCCGCAAGCCGCCGTATGGCGTTTAGCAGGGGGTGTGAAAACACCGAGCCTATTAATAAACTACATGATTGGCATTCCTAATGCTATCAGGAAACAAAGACCAGTAATAGCTATCTGTTATCGATATAATCTCGCGAAATCTCGGTTTCGGAATTCCGGGAATATACTCGTAGTCTATAAAGTCTAATTCCGGGAATATAGCCTATCGACATCGTGAAAGAAACGAATCCATCGCAGTGTCTGACGTACTGTCTATAGCTGCCTCTAAGCCGTATGAATTACTTAGAAGGATTTTTTTTAGACTAACCAGAATTTTATATATTCAGGATTCGAACTTTTACATCTTAAGGAAGAGGGTGGGGAAAATCATTCAACGTCTAACTTTAAAAGTACTGCCCGCACATCAACTGAACTCCTATCAGTATGACTGAGGTATCGTTAAGAGGGTGTCTTTTAACAATAGGATCGCAATATAGTAATAGTTTATGTCAATATTTAAATAATAACATGAGTGAATTAGATAATAATGAATAGAAGGTAATAGCGATTTCCACAGACAAGATCAATACGCTTTACGATCTCAAACCTCAGATTTAGCTGGTTAACATTATATGAAGTAGTGGTTTTATTATTTTTTAAATGCTTTGAAAGCCGAGGTCATTTCGCACATATGGGTTCCAGCAGGGACTTTAACCCGGAACCGCTTTCACGGAAGTCGAACGCGTTATCTATGTGGTGATTATCAATTATGGTTATGGTCAAATTAATCAATCAACATAATCAATATATGACAGCGGTTTCCAGACTTCAACGAGCTGAGGACCTCTATTTGCTTATTTTCTTTCGAGGGTCATCAATATTTGGAGCTTCCACATACAATTCGGGATTTTATTTATATATTACTAAGTAAATAAAATTAATTGCATACATTTTTCATGGTCATATGAATCAATCAACATAGTCAATATATGACAGCGGTTTCCAGACTTCAACGAGCTGAGGACCTCTATTTGCTTATTTTCTTTCGAGGGTCATCAATATTTGGAGCTTCCACATACAATTCGGGATTTTATTTATATATTACTAAGTAAATAAAATTAATTGCATACATTTTTGATAAATTCTTCAAAAAATTTAATTATCAGGCAAATATAACAAAATTAGAGAAAATAGTGAGGTTAAATATTACATAAGTTAGGAAAAACATTTCTATTCGCGAAAATTTATGGCAGACCCTAGCTTAGGAATTGATGATTTATGATACTGACGTGCTGTATGGATACAAAAATACGGCAACTGAATCGCTAATCACAAAATACTGTACATACTTAATGGTGATCGTTGAGGATCTATAGGCTTTTCGAAATGGAACTTTATAAATTTACCTGAGTGTTGTAAAAAATGGTACATAAAGTAGTAAGCCGGGCGAGCAGTTTTATTAAAAATTTTCTAAACATTTTAATAAACTGCTCGTGAGGATTAAGGCAAAATTTGCCCAAAAATAATTATGGTACCAACTACTGGTATAGGTACCATAAACTATAAATCCGGTTTAAACTATGACAATGGTACCAACACTCGTAATCAACGTTAATTACTTAAATATATATAGTGGTATTTTTATCTTGAAGTTATCGCTAGCGACATATATGCTAAATTTCAAAGACGCTTAGGGAGTATGACTCCACCCTGAGAAAATCAAACTCTGTGTCGAAACAAAGATAAATGAGACACGACACGAGCATATTCAACGCATCGGCTATCGGAAAAGGGGACGTGATATACGTGGAAAGATACGTTTGCACGCTTGGGATAAGGGAGCAGATAGATAGCGATGCAGGAAGAGGAAGTGCAGGGGAGATAGTGAAAGAGGTACGGTAATAGGAAGGAAGGGAAAGGGCCAAGACGATGGAAGAAAAAGGGTCAAGGGAAGGTATAAGGGGGCATCCCTTGAGCGCATCCGTCAATTGACGGTGAGGAATCGATAAAAGAGCGACCGGGAAGTAGTCGCACAGACTGGAGGGCCCATCTTTGTCGTCCTGCGGCGGGGAAAAGAAAGTTTATCGAGAAAAGGGGAGAGGCGATCGGGGAGAGAACGTAAAAATTCATCATGATAAATAGAAAAATGTTTTTTGCTCAATCCTATTCAAATCAAGGAAGTTCGAAGTAGAAGAAAAGTTAATGTTTTTACAAGGCTTTAAATCAGTGATTTCTAAAGTGGGCGACTCCGCCCCCCTATGGGTGCTGGTGTAATCTAGGGGGTGCTAGACAAAAAAGAATTTCATCCCACTGCCTTTTATCTTTCTTCATCAATAGAGTTTTACTGGGTTTATGACATTAATAAATCATAAGAAGATTGTCATACAGTAATTTGGTGGATATCTTTATCTTTGAAGTGTTTAATTTCCTTTTTATATTTCTTCAGCTATGGCCATACAGATGTTAGTTTTCGTAGATTTTCATATTTGGCGGTGGTATGGATCCAAGGAGCGGTAGCATGAAAACATTTGGAAAAAACTTTAAATCCATTTACTATGTAATTTACATCAAAATTTTTACTTTACGACTTTTTTCCAGTGGGGGTGATTTCCTGGTTTTGATGGAGCGTTCTTTTGAATCCGAACAAAAGAATACGAGGTCTGACAATTAAGAATTCGATATCTACATCTACAAAAATACCCTTTCGGCGTATGGCATAGGGGGCAGGGATCGCCATCAATATAAATGAAAAATTATGGTGGTTTTCGGATTCACATGAGAAGGGAGGAATATAAATCCAAATCCTCAATCTTGCACTTGGAAGTACATTTATTCAATAACTTTATCGAGCAATACTTCCCAAACTATGAGTTATAATGCTAAATTTCGAGACGTTATCTTTGAATATCCTGCATATCACGAACTGTCCAGGAAGAAAATATATTTTGTGGATCACCCACGAGCCTTCGAGGACAACCACATAGATAACACGTTCGACTTCGGTGAAAGCGGACCGGGGCTCGATTCCCGATGTGGAATTGTGCGCTAAATGACATTAGATGTCGAAGCGCTTTTAAAATTAATTCTAAAACCGGATCATTCACTGGATTCACCCAATGTGATTACCGATGGCTTAATTTTTACTCGAAGATGAATATTTTGCACGGAATACATTTATTCGGAAACACCAAGTTATGATGATTCCTTAGCACACCATTCCAGGACAAAGATTCAAATATCCTAGAAGTTTGTAGTAGACGTTAGCTTCGGTGAACAACTTCCCAAGGAAGACTATTTGAAGGTAAATTTCGCAGTTCCACGGTATGTAGCGTATCTCCTAGGATGAAGTAGCGTACCTAAAATTAAGATCTTAAATGGGCACGTTGTTCAATTCTGTGTTAGCGTAAGTATGTACGATGTGGTATTATCTACATATTGAGTTCTCAGTAATTTGTCCCCCTGAGATGAGGTTCCTGACGATCTGTTCCCATATGATTCGTATCTATAGTTATTCCATCCCGTGTTTGCTTCCTTCAACGCCAAGGTAGGTTTCCATGAGGCAATATTATCTTTTATTAATATAGAGATTACCATATGTATACTAGTGGAAGTAAATTCTGAACAAGTCTCGAGATAGATTTTTGGATTTACGAATAATATAAGCAATAAATTAACAGCAGCAATTCCTGTAAATATGCATAAAAATTAACACCCAAAATCGAACAAATGAATCTGAAATATGAGCTACAAACAAGATATATCATGAAAGACTTTTATGCTAAAAGACTAAATATTATATAAAAAAGAGGTACTTTTACAGGACAGTGTCATTTCACGCAAACATTTTCCCGACCTTCCCTAAATTAAAATAGTTTGCTAGAAAGGATACTTTGATGACACTAAAGAAATAGAGGGCTCTGCAGGGACATTTAACTTTGTTTCCGAATTCCCTGGGGCTACATTACCGGCTGCACCAAATATGCTAATAATCTTCTTACTTACTTTCAAAATGAAAAAAGTTGAAAATTAATTCTACCTACGTGAACAATTTGGAAGTAAAATGAGCATTTGAATCCATGGATTCGACATTTGTATTACGTTCCAAGTTTGCCCGAGGCAAATGGATAAATTGGCTAAACTTTTGACATTCACACGTAGCGGTTTTAGAGCACGAGCACGCTATTAATCATTAGACACTCGAAACGCAGATATATCGGCTCTACATTTAAACCCGTATAATAATCTTTGTTCATCGCATTTTTGATTGAATTTACATTTATACTAAAGAGTATATCACGGTTGACCTTCTTGGTTAAAATGACATTTGAATTTGCTCATTTAGTATTTTATATTAAAATATTGAATTCGTTCTCTTCGAAAACTATGAAGTCGGTGCTGATATTTCGGCTTTAGCTTTGAAACCATTTAAAAATCCTTGTTCCACGCATTATTGGTTGAGTTTATATTTATACTGAAGTATATATAATGTTTTCTGCTCAGAATACACATACCTAGGACAGCTGGTAACAACAGAAGAGAGCAGTAGAATTAATCAAGTAAACAGAAGAATTAAACATGGATGGAGTGCCTTCGGAAGGAAGCTGTATATTCTCAAGTAAAAATGCCAACGATCTTAGAGAAGAAGGTCTTCAACCAATGCATTTTACCAGTCGTGACCTATGGAAGTGAAAATTGGGTACTAAACGTAGCAATAACGCAACTAAACCACGCAAGAAAGACCATTCAAAGAAGTCTGGAACGGTGTACGCTTGAAATCACAAGAAGAGACAGGAAACGTCACACACGTGTAAGGATGAGAACAGGAGTGACAGACACCCTAGATCACAGAAATGGATGTGGGCAGGCCACGTGCCAAGAAGAAACGACAGTCGCTGGACATCAGCAGTTCTCAACTGGACTACAAGATATGTGAAGAGGCCATGAAGAAGACCAAAGGAACAGAGACATCATCAAGTATTTAGGGGTAACACGGAAACGAGAAGCTCAAATTAGGGAGAAGTTGAAAAAACAAGGGGGGGAGGGGCTATATCGGATGTCGGATGGGAAATGGCTGATGATGATGATGATAAATAGACAATGTTTTATCTTCCCTGTTAAATGGTATTTGTATTTGAAAATTTAGTATTTAATATAAACAGATTAATAGTGTCCTTTCCGAAACCTGTGTAACGGACTGCTTTTTTGTAACTCATCATTCCATGTATTCCTTGACCATCAAATACATGTTTTATTTGTTACGTTTACTTACGGACATAATACTGCATGCAATATGTACTCTCTGTAAAAAGGATACTCCTTTTCAATTCTAGCAGACGGCTTAAAGAAATTATATCATTTCTTTGCTGAATGTCATTGGGAACTGTAACGGCGAGACCATACATCCAGTATAGAATCTGAGACGTAGTAAACTCAAATTCGATCAGAGAAGCAATGAATCGTTGTCTCGAACCATACTCGGATAAATTTTTATTTGGTGCAGTCGTATCGATTTACAAGGTGGAAATTTTCATTTTTCAGAGTCTTTCTCGCCTACGCTTTACCTTAATTATTTACCAACTCGTGAATGCTTTACCGTTATTTCACTCTACCGTGATAATTTTAAGCCAGACTTTTCTATATTTGTGCACTGAGAAGATACGAATTGTTACCGCGCTCCAGTAAAGTCTTTTTTAGAAATAAGTTACCAAAATCCAAAAATTCTAATTCGTCCATTCTAAAATTTAATACATTTTCGACCCAACCATCAAAATTTAAGTGCTATTTTCGGTGTGATGAAGTGTACAGAAATACACTAGCAACTACAGTCCTTGTACTACTAACATGGTGCAGTTTAACAAATTATTCAGAAACAGTAAAATAGTCTTTGTACTGACATGATACATAATAAAATTTACCCCTCCTACTCGCCGTCAAGCGACTAGCAGGTAATTTCTGTAGATAAAGATGTATTAACATAACGATCCGCCTCAAAAATACCGTCTGACAATTGCTCTAGTTGTATCCCGCTGTGATTAATAAATGTTGTTTGAGTCTAGACTACCATAAACTTCCTTCTCTAAGCTGTACGGATGCTTTAATAGGTGGGTACGGGAAAAATCACCGGCTGCCGCACTTTTTCTAGGCCTGTGGAAGTGCGCGGTATTTTCCGAATTTTATTTTCCAGACTCTTGCCAATTTCCCCGAAATTTCCGGTTAGTAGATGTGGCGCGGGTGAATTCCTTTTCTTGCCCGTGAGGGTCGTTATGGGAAATTTCCTTTCGACCCAATACATCAAATAATTCACGGAATAAGCTGAGACGAATCGACAGAAGGGCTGCACTTTATCACGACTTTATTTTCACGTTCCTGACCCAGAAACCCATAGAAAGAGGAAATGTACGCTATTTTCGATAACGGAGAGGATTCTGCTTGACAGCTCATCGCGCCTGATGCCAGTGACTATCAAAATAGGTGCGGTATGAATATTTTTGTATCCATTTCATCTGGAGTTGAAGGTCTTCTCGATTATAGGGGCAAATAAAAGTGTCAGTTGTTAGATTTTAGGGTCCGAAAGTCCAGAAAAAATTTCGCGAGAACGAGATCTGTAATAAAAATGAGTGGGTCCATCACCTGCGACAGTGAGATAGATTTACTGACTTTCTAATCGTGTGTGGTCCAAATTTACGTCATTAAGCTCAATATCGCCAAAATGAAGAACATTCATAATTATTATTACTGTCCAGTTTTGACCTTTCAGTGATAACATTTCAGACCCTTATATTTTAGGAAATATCGGCAAATTAAATTATGCTTTATTAAAGAAAAGATCTCAACTAACTTAAAAATCATATGAAGTTACGTAACGAAGTTTATTGCTTACTGATCACAACTGATTAAAGAGAAGCTTTGACATATGGTCAACACATACGGCGAAGAAAAGCATACAAATGTTTGATCTTTTGCTGCGACGTTTTGAAATAGAATAAAATTGTACCTCCTAGACGCGAAACAGAAATGAAAAACTCAAACGCGACCGGGAATACTTATGACGGCTTGTTGCTAGCGAGATATAAATTACTAAAGCGGAACCTCTGGTCTCTTCAGTTCCCTCTCGTTTTTTTCTTTTATGGGCAGTAATAAAAATTCTAAAATACCGGAGCAGTGTAATGATTGTTAAGGAAGAGTATAAATAACAATTTTTTTTGCCAATGACACATTTTCAGTTGCCAACCGCTGACATCTACTACGTTATCATTTAGCTTAGGTGGCAACGCTGGAGGGGAATATAACCTAAAAATTAATATTGATATTAGCTGCCTGGTATTCGCCCCCATCCAGAAACCTCCCGTTGGCAAAATATTACTCATACAGTATACAAATTAGGCATTAAAAGTAAATTAGTTCAATAAATCTTTGGTTAACAGTAAAAGGTCTAAAAACCATTAAGTGGTACAACATACGTACATGGTAGACTAACTATATAATCACATACAAATTAGATGTTAAATAAAAAAATAATAAATAAATAAGTACAGAAGAGGAGGCGATAGCCGCGAGGTCACATAACAAAAACTAATAAAATCTAGATTTCATGTTATCTTTAAACACTTTTGATTTATTTTTGGCATTGGTATGAGAATTTCACCAGGTAATCCGTTCCATTCGCAATCAAAACTTTTTGAAAGACAAGGCTTCCAGTTTTATCCATTTTGATTTCTTTTTTTTAATGGGTTATGTTTTGTGTAAAAAAGAATGAAATTTCATTAAATCTGAATATTTTCAAGGTTTCCTTCGTAATTTCAATCTTCAGATTCCGAAGTTTCGACTGCCTTTCCAAAGTGCTTGAAAACTTTATGAAGGCCTCCTAAACTCAAACATCAACCGGGGCTAGAATCAGGAGAGTAAGCAATGGATTGATTTCTACTTTTAATGGCCAAATAACACTGCTAATATACATTGATGTTCTCTTCATCATTAAGCGTTCAAGAGCGCTTCTAAAAATATTGAAATTAAAATTTTCAAAGACTGATTCGCAAAGTCGAAGTTTTATAAATTATTAAAAAATCCAAACTATGAAAAGGTCACCTAAGCAATTGCCATGTAGTTTTAATTAGTATGCACTTGCATAACTGTACTTAATAAGATTTAAATACGGTAAAACTCGACTAAGACGCTTTCAAGGGGATAGAGTGAAAACCACGTTATAAGCGGGATAGTGTGTAACCGGGATATGACAATTTGTGCTTCTTTTACGCTGGGAAACAAAAGGAAAGGGTTTTTATCTCTTTGATTTTTCAATAAATGGATTCCACCTTTGAAAGAAAAGGAATCTTCTTTTTATTTACCCTAGCTTAACATTGGTTTCTGTTGAGAAGATTTGCTGTTGTTGAGTAATACTGGTTGTTTTCTCGTCTTAATTTTGAAGAATGGTCAGCTTTTCGGACAAAGGGAACACCTTCCTCAGTCACTCCTTTTGGTCATTTTTACTCGATAATGAAGCAATTTCTAAATTTAGACAATGATGATCATTTAAACAGCAGTCGTGAGAATACGGTCTCAGTATCGGATCCGGCAATGGGATGGAAATTGCCTGCTTCGCGATATCTAAAATACTTTTGAGTATTAAATCAGAGATAGGAAACATAATTTGAAAGTAAATTATGTATTAAAAATCGATGATTCCCTCTCTTTGTTTACTCATACGTGGCCAGTTGGCCCAAATATAATTTGGCTCAGTAACGAATTGGCCCGGGGAAGCTGTTCAAAGATAACTGGGCAGGGGCTGAACGTGGCTAACCCATAATTTTGGCAGCTACAGAAGATGTGTTAGAGACGGGTTGTGGTCAATAAAATGGAAAAGTATATATGACGACGAAATGAGAATGTAACAATTTTCGATAAAATATAGTATCTTTGAATGTAAATTATAGTAGTAAATAATCGTGGAATGGTTCTTATTCCTTGAGTCTACGAATTACTCGTCAATTCTCCGATTTGATCTCGTTTTACCTTAAAGCAGCGTCAACGGTATTAGTCTATTAAATCGTTGGTGAGGACCATTACCCTTTTTTCAAGGCATTATGAGCAAATATGTACACCGTAGATGTAAGTGGTCGTGATAGCCAACCTATAGTTCTGATCGCAAAGATATTGGCGTTGCTGTCCAATAACATAAATAACGCTTCGAAATCGTTACTTCTCTCTAATGAAGCTAAATTGTCAACATTCGAAGAGTCAAGTCAAATTAAGTCAAATAATGGAAGTGCGGTAAACAAAATTTACGGGCGGCTGGGCACATGTATCCGACCCAGATCAAGGACACCCCATTTAGGGTCGCGGATCGACCTGGTTCGAAACCCTCTTTTTATAGCAAGCGGTCCATCATTCACCCCTAGTTCAGGATATATGCCGCAGCCCAAAAAAAAGGTAAAACATTTTTTTTGACATTCTAAGAGCCTCGTTTATGTCCAAACGCATCATGGTGGGATGAAATTGAAAAATAGTAAGGCTTGTAAAATAAAGTAATCTAAATAAAACAGTGAACGTTTGTGAGCAAACATTCTCTTGAAGTAGCACCTGTCATAATTTTCACTCACCTTTTCCCACTTCCTGCCCTAGCTGCCTTAATCTCTTCCTTCATTAACATTAATTTCTTCCACCCGCGGTCAGGATCCTCTCCACTTTTTCCTCGCAGATTTATCTTCCTTTGCATGCATTATTCGGCCTTTCATCCCCTTTTCAATTCGCATCCCCTTCGACCTTTCCACGGTCCCGCGCCGAAGAAATCTCTTCGACTCCTAAGCGCCTCGCGGATAAGGTAGGCATTAGGACTCGGTGCGGAACTAGGTCAAACTATTGGGGAATAAATCTAAGATTCGTTTCGAAGGAGCGTAATTCCGAGCGGAAAGAAAGCCATAAAATTATAGTTAGCCCATTGAGGATTTGTTTCGAGCCCCTAAACGACTCCCTTCCGTTCGAATCTTTGCAACGGTAAATTTTTCTGGCGAGTAAGGGAAGTTTGAATTCGGATTCGCTGATCTGATATCGGGCGGAGTTTAAGCGTCGCTTTCGACGCTAAATCGAGGGTCATCTCTTTCTCTGCGGAGTTCTCTTTACTTCTATGTGTTTTTTGTCATTGTTACGGAGCTTTGTGGAAATAAACGTACATTTAAGTTATTTTTCGGTACGAATGCTTACGATCGTTTTTGTCGTTGCCATACCGGTTCTATGAGGTTATCAATAGTCTGATAGTCTAAGTGGTACTATCCATAAACTTCAGAAAATTTTTGCTCGGTACCTCTAAATGGTAAGTGCATCGAATATTGCACGATAATAGTCCTTACATAGGCAATATTAAACGTGATTTCATTTTCCGTAAACATTAAAAGGACAGGAAAAAGTTTCTATTGTATCCTATATAAGATTTCTGCATACAAACTATAGAGGTCTATAAATTTATCACTACCATTCTCCAAAAAAATGAAGAGCAATTGTTAAAAAAAAAGCCAAAAATGCATCACAAAATACAAAATTCTCGTTTCGATGTCAAACCGCAACATTCTTCCCTTTTGACCAAAGATGAATTCAATTGTTTTCAAGAAGATACGTAATAGTAGGTATAGATACATTCAATAAGTCTTTCTTTTATTAAATTGTTCTTTTATTCTCCCTTCGTGAGCCCTCCCATCCAAAAACCTTTACAAACATACCATTAAAATCTTCACATTTCAAACTATCGATTTGCAGCTAGAAGCTAATTTTTAAGATTTAGTTTCCCTCGTATATATGGTAATCGTCTACCATCAGTTGCACTGGAAATTCATTTTTTTTTAAGTTTTCCTCATTTATTTAGTAATGACAATGTAGCCTTTGTCACTTTGATTCATACACCTAGTCGCAAGGACAGTGTTAAGGTGACTTTATACCTTGGAAAACTCACAAGGATAAACGGACATAGAACATATCTGGCAGGATCGGGACCGTGTAGCTATGATATGCCATAAGGTCCCGGTCCCGTCAAACTTTCGTTTCTTCTTGGGAATTTTCAAACACGTTTTACATATCTTTATCTTTATATGAAACCATTTTTATATATCTCAACTTTAAGGACACCTGCTGTGTAAGGCTTACTAAAAGAAACTGAATGATTACTCGAAATGCATACATTAAAGTGTTACTTGTTAAATCGTGAAATTGGTATCAAAATATTCTACTGCAGAGTTTTACGCGAAGAGCTCTGGCCGCAAGAAACTTAAAGAATTAATAGAACTTTGGCTTCATAATATGTACGTGATAAATTTCCGTAAAGAGTTCAAAAGACGTGTTTCTAGGTAGCAAAAGACGTGTTTCTAGGTAGCTCCGGAGTGAAAGGGAATCTGCGGGATGGCTGGAATTAAGTGTACCGTTTGCAAAAGGAAGCTCACGAAGGGAGTTCANTTAACATCACACAACTCTTTTAATTCTATTTACAAATACATTACCAGTCTGAGGAAAAGGTTCGAACACTTCCCCAGGTAAATTGTTCCATTCTACTATTTCCCTATTTAGAAAAGAGTATTCACAGACATTTTCAGCGGATGCATTGAACTTTTAAAATGTTTTCGCTTTTACGCAGAGGATATCGCAGATTTCGGGTAGGAAAAAGATAGAGAATGAAAAGCAAAATAGTTTTCAGTTTTTTTTAATAGATGCACAGCATGTATTATTTATTTATTGAATTTTACCCCGCTAGCCGCCGATTGGCGTATGGGAAGGGGTGTATCAACACCTAACATTCTCACCTAATCTAGCGTCTCTAATGCTCCGAGGAAAAATCCACCAGAAATAGCAACCTGTTCTTGCGATAATCTCTTTATATCGCTATACACAGAATACACGGCGACAACCCTTATTTTCTTGTAGTTTCAGTGATACTGAAAACATTATGTCCACGAGCATGGTCGTGCTACCTGGGTACTATCAAATTAGTTAAAACTACATTTTCCAACCCTCACCCCAAAAACAACGAGAATCCTTCGCTCCCAATGTTATATAAGTCACTCCTCGGTCGCCGTAGGGTAAAAACGTGTTTCTAGGTAGCTCCGGAGTGAAAGGGAAATCTGCGGGATGGCTGGAATTAAGTGTACCGTTTGCAAAAGGAAGCTCACGAAGGGAGTTCAGTGTGTTAAGTGTGAGCTGTGGTATCACTTTAAATGCGGGAAAGTGCAAGAGGAATGTGAAGAGGATTGGAGGTGTATTGGATGCGGTAGGGACAACGAAAGGAAGAAACTGGAGGAAATGGAAGAGGCAGTATCAAACCTGAGAAAAGAGCTGGCCGCGGCGAAAGCGAGGATTACTTGCCTTGAATCAGAAAACGAGGAACTGAGGAAGCAAAGCTGCGAAGGAGAGGGATGGATCCAAGTTGAGAGGAAGAAGAATAAACAGAAAGATCCTGATGTCTTGGTGATGGGCGATTCTCTGCTGAGGTACAGCGGTGACGCTTGCAGAGAAAAGGTGGATGGTGGAGTGCTACCCGGGCATAAGGGCGGATCAACTTGAAGAAAGAATTGAGAGGATGGGCAAGAATAGGCAAGAAAAGGTGGTTTTGATCCACGTAGGGACTAACGATGTAAAGAATGCCGAAAGTGAGGAACACGTAATTGGACATGTGTGGGATTTGTGTGCTACGGCGAAAGAGAAGTTTGGAAAGGCAAACATTGCAGTGAGTGGAATAGTGAGAAGAAGAGATGTGCCGGATGCTACGATTCATTATATAAACAATGGGATTGAATGGGCATGTAAGGCAAAGGGATTGACATTTGTGGATCCAAATTGTTGGCTTAGTGTGAATGATCTTGCAAGAGATGGGCTACAATTGAATCGGGTAGGACATAAAAAGCTTGGACAGCTGTTTAGTAGAGTTATAATCAAGTTGAAGGGAGACAATATCCATCCAAAAAACTAAACAGGGGAAGAGAAGATGAAGACGTATTGGGGACATT
>KZ308265.1:1424208-1457465 GCA_000376725.2 Ladona fulva
TATTAAAATTAAATATTTAATGTCAATTGAGGTTTGGTGGAAGAACTGCAAATTGGCCTAACCTCGCCTAAATAACAGTTCATAACTTTCCCACTTCTCTCGGATATTTTGCGTGGGTGCTAATTGGAAGTCGATAAAAACCATTAAAGAAAAATGTTGAATCAAATTTTAGCACGTTTAATCATATTTTTGACAAACTATTTTAAATTCGGTTGGTTGCATTTAACCTGTTCGTTATTTTAATCACGCATAGAACTAAAAATAGTTCCTTTTCGTGCTATTTAATGTAACGCTATCTTTAAAATTTTCTACGAGTTATAATTAATTCAATCGAAACTGCTCGCGCAATCATCCGGTTAGAAATTTGTATAAATTATGAATAGTTACTAATTTGATGTGATTTTTTAAAATTTGTACATATTCCTACCGAAACTTTATCAAGAGACCATGTTAACGTATTTTTGGCCATTCGTTACTGAGGAAGTTTTACAAACTTCTATTTATCGTGATAGGGAATTAAAAACTCTTTAGTCTGGTCAAAATACTTCCATTGTAATGCAGCTTGTTTCCGTTTTTGATACATTGAGAAATAAAAATTTGAAGTCTGCACTGCATTAAACAGCGCGAAGGAACTTTTTTTTAAGAGTGATTAAAATACCGAAACAGGTTAACCGCAACCAAATCTTTCAAAATTTTGCATTATATGATCAAACGCAAGTTGAAACATGCAAGACGTTTAATGGTAACATTTATTGCTGTGGAATCCTTAGTTTATCTTTCATTTATATCCAAACTGTGGTACTCATAAAAAAATTAGTAGTAATTCGCCATGAAGCGTCAATGACCATTAAATCTGAAAACTTGTTTTTAAATCTGTATTTTTATGTGAATGCTAGTCTCTATTCGTGCGGTACTTTTGCGAAACCTATCCACCGTTCGAAGGGTCAGGTATATTAAATACCGAACTTAGCCGATATCGAAATCGTGCTACCAAAAATGTCGGCAGGCAACTGTCGGAGATGGAATTTGTTGCTACTTTGCAGGTTACGTTCTATTAAGTGATTATGGGGAAATAGTCTTGAAAAATGCGTACTTCTCGCGAATTTTGAATTTTATTTCCTGGTCAGTTACATTCTTTAGTAACTAGCTGCCCGTTCCGTTAAATAACTAACATTTGAGTGATAAATTGTGCCAATTGTGCATTATAGAAAGCCTCAAGACAATTGCTACTTGGGGGAAAGGTGGATTCGAACCCACAAGTTAGTTTCCGTGATATCTCATTTCCAATTTTCAAAGTTAAAAGCTTTATTCCTTCATTAAAATACGCAAACGGATCTCCATTGCACATCGCATACATGCGGTTAAAACTTATTTGTTAAGTTTTTTTAGTTAGCGATCGATAGTAAATATTGCTATTCCGAAATTAGTCTATTAGATTTTTACTTTTCTATCTAATAATAGTAGACAGTCTTCATTGCCGGTCCAGCGATTTATTCACTTTGGATTAAAAGTACTGCTGTTGTCGCGACCAAATTTGTTTCAGACATTAACATCCACTAGAGTCGCTTCGTAAATTCAAAGAAATCTGCGTTTTATCAGTTTTCGCCATTTCAGATCAATATTAGAAAATGAAAAAATGTTAAATTTTCTTAACGATGGTAAAAATAAACTTAATGTAAATATATGTAATTATCAGACATCTGATAAATTAACACGCACCACGCAACACGAGATGTAAAAAAAAGTATATTGCTATTTTTTTGATTCTTACATTTTAATGGAATGTCCTTGCCGACTGTCGCTTTCTAACAATAGAAACCAGTTGCACAGCTGTAATGTTTTACAGAATATATTCATAATATGATGGTCAGAGTCCAAGGAAGCCTTCAAGCAGTAATGCATGGAGTATAAAGATTGGAATTTCTCTTTAAATTTCCTGGGAGCATCACCAGCTCCCAGTTTTTGTAACCTTACCTTCCCAGGTTTTTAAACCTTACCTTTTAATGTTTATAATCCGTGAATGACTGCAAAGTTGGAAATGATCACCAATGAAAGACTAATTTTTATCAACATCAACAAAGTTTTCCATTTTAACAAAGAAAATCGCATGAGAATGTTGTCACCAACTCGTGTACAGATTTTCCACTGAAGTTTTGGTGTTTCAAAAGCTATGGTTTGTTAAATGTATAAACTGAATTTGTGTACAGAATGTGTTAAATAGTTGGTTTAACTATTATATTATAAGCCTAACAAATGTATGCAATCCTAGATCTAAATCTTCATGAAATATTCATAAAAATTTCAACATTTTATGTCAAATGTGAATGGGACGAATTTATTTAAAGGTGAATTTTTAAAATACTTGTACAGTCATAAGCAAAAAAAACTTAACAACCGATAGCCCTTTCCTAGCAGCTGGGCTTCTGTAATCTGGAGTTTTAAAATAACGTGATCACTTGGGTCTTCGTTTGGACCCTCTTCTTGTGTGGGTGTTTTCCCGCATTGTGGGTTTTTCCTTCAATAGCCTTCGCCTTCATTCATCTGTTGCTACTTCTGAAGAAAATGGAAAATACATTGATAACTATATAGATAGTCGACTAACTTAAGTTAGTGGTTCGAAGATTGCCTTACATATTGCAAAAATTAAAACTTCAAGGCGTCAGTGAATGCGTTACGGAGTTAGTCATAGATATACCTCTACCCTAAAGCGCGATATGAATCAGTATCTGCGCATTTATATCCGTGGAATTTTGTATAGTGGTCTTGATGAGGAGGCTAAGCACTCTCACGCGAGCTGCTGCAACCCAAACCTAACTATTTAAAGTATCTTCCAAGTGTTTCGATCACAGTCAACGTCATAGTGATTAATTAACACTTAAAGAAGTTCATTGACAATCCTCACCTCTCTCATCGTTGTGAGGGGAATGTGTTGATCTCTCTGACCATCTTCTACGTAAATAAGAATTAGATTAGATAAGAATCAAATCATCAGTGCAAACTGTTAGACAGGAAACGAATTCGGAATTGCCCTTACATTACTCCATAATAAATTCCCTTTGGAATTAGAAATAGAGAAGCCAACTTTGTGTTACAATCCATAGTAAGACATTTCAGGAGTTCGCGGCGTTATTATTATATGATTAGAGGAGGTGTGGTTGGGGTGTTTCTGTTGTGACGTCTGTAGAGAGGGTGAGGGCTCTTTCATTTCGGACGGCGGTCAAGCCTTTATTTTGTGTGAAGGTGTGGGGTAGAAGAAGTGGGTGGCGTTTTTTCGTTATGACGACTGGAAGGAGGGTGAGGGCTATTTCCTTCCTCTCCGAGGGTGGTCGAGGAGCGTGTATAGAGGTGAGTTGGGTATCGGCTCTTAATCGTTTTTCATTAGCCGGTTTCAGTTTTGGTGAATGAGAATACTTGCATAAGCATGTAGTTTGGTGTTTTTATGTTGTCTAGATTAATTCTGTGGCCATGTTGTTGTATGTGTTGTGCCACGCTTGACTTGTTAATCTGGTTGTTTCTGAAGTGAGCTAAGAGTTCTTTATATCTGGTTTCTAATTTCCGTTCACTTTGCCCGATATAGACTTCGTCACAGTCTTCGCATGATATTTCGTAGATTCCTGATTTATGTATTGACGGAGTGTTGTCCTTTGGATTGTGAAGGAGGTTAGATAGTTTGTTGTTGTGGGCAAATACTGGGGTTAGACCGAATTTTGAGAAAATATGCTTTTTGAGTTGAGATTAGAGTTGTGTGTTGTTTCACTTTGAGTTTATGTCTGTGTTTCTTAAGAATATTGTTAACCACGGATTGGTCGTATCCATTTTGCTGTGCGACATTTCTGATGTGGGATAATTCTTTCTTAAATTCTGTTATGATGATTTGATTTTACCGCGGTTCAAAACGCTGGGTTAATTTATCTCCTTTACATTGTTTGTAGTATCTTTTCTGCCTGCATAGTGGGTCAGCGTGTTTTGTTCCTGTTTCACTTCCGTTTCTGCACGTGATTGTGAAGCAGTAGCTTCTTAGCCATGCTGAATGTGTATCTTCTCAACAATAAATAGTATTATTGAAATCATTTCAGTGCTCATTTCAGAACGACATCTAATAGGTTATGGACCCAGATGCGCTGAAAAGTGAGCACGTGTGAAGAGTTTGAGAGTGAAGACGCGCCACGTGGTTCTTCAACATGTCCATCTTGAATCTTAGTTCTTCTCGCATGGAGTTGCTGTCGAAGGATAATTACGACACATGGAGGATGCAAGTGGAAGCGTTGCTGATCAAGAGCGACACTTGGGGATATGTGAGTGGCGAAATTCCTTTACCTGAGGAAGGGACCAGTACAGAAGCATTGGCGGCAGAAGCTAGACGGAAGGTATGGTTTGTTTCGGATAAGAAAGCCAGATCTGACTTGATATTGTCGATTAGTCCTTCGGAATTATTGCAGATTCGTGGATGTGAGACTTCGCGAGATGTATGGCTGAAATTGGAGTCGATTTACGCATCGAAAGGGCCCGCGAGAGAGGCGACGCTGTTGAAACAATTAACGTTATAACGCTTGGAAGAGGGTGGTGATGTCAGAGAGCATATGGCAAGATCGTTCGATGCAGTGGATAAATTAGCAGCCATGGATGTAATTATTAACGCGGATCTCCTAGCAATCATCCTATTGTATAGTCTTCCGGGTAGTGACGAAGGTTTTCAATGCGCAATTGAGTCGAGAGATAAATTTCCAACCGCGGACGAGCTTAAGGTTAAAATCTTGGAAGAAACTGATGCCAGAAAGCAAGCTAATGATCTTGAATGCGGAGGTGCCATGGCGGCAAGTCATCGCGGATTTCAGGCATCTAGGCTGAAGTCTGATAAGAGTGTAAAACTAGTCCATGATCCGGCGGGGATTTGCTCAGGGAGCAAAAAGGGAGCAAGAAAATGAAAAGCGGATGGCTTCCGTCACAGATCTTTATTCTCCTTCAACGGACTACATCATACCCGTGCTCGCCAAGGAACGCTACCGTGGCAGGAGATTGGGGTGGGGGAAGGGATACATGAGCCTAACAGGAGTGTGGGAAAACAAAGGGTCAGCAGGAAGGAAGAGAGTCCGCGGTAGCCGGGCTTCACACGGGGTTCATAAGAAGCACTGACACAATACCTGACACTTACAAGAGTAACTTAAAGGGGCCTGTGCAAGAGAAATTTAAATTTCGATGTTTTCGATAAGTTTATACCTTCCTTTGCTCATACATTGACTCATTATATAGCTTAAGGCACATCATATACTTCATCATCATTGTTTTTCTCGACTATCCTAACAATCTTTAATTTTCCATTTCAGAACGTATTCCACTGTTCCTTGATGGAATAAAAAGGGTACAATATGATGATAAAAACAAGAACAGTATTTATAAAAAATAATATCAGAGATGATAAATATTAAAGGAAGAATTACGAATACACTGTGCATTCAATGAGAAGTAAAATTTCAAATTCTCCAATCCCAAAAATGATCAAACTAATGGAAAGAATTAAAATAATTGGAAAATAAATGGCACTGCAAGCATTTGGTGGATAATATAAAAAGCATGTAATCATAATAGATGCTGTACATTTTCAATGAAGGAAATAGTTGATATTGTAAACTCTTATGCTTTCTATTGTTTATGAAACAAAATAATAAGAAAATCTTCTCTTCATTAAAACTTAAGTAATAACAATCTCATTATAAAACATTTACTCAAGCATTATGTATCTTTCCATGCTTTTTCTCTAAATATATTAATTAATTTTGTGATTTGAAAGACAGTTTACATTCACACAATCCATTTCAGAAGCTCTACCTCATATACTGACTTATATAGTATATGATTCTGTTAGTTATTTCTGATAATTCTGTTCAAATCCCAGCTAACCAACAAATGAGGAAAAGGAAAGTGTCATTAGCACCCCCAAAGAAAAATGGATGGTATAAATCCACATTTATTCAAAACACTCAGGTAAGAATAGCTAACGATTTTAAATCAACAACTTAGCAGTGAATTATACAAGGTAACTATGCAAAAAAATTAAAACAGCAAGAAAGAAAATATAATAAACATTTACCAAAGTATAGTTATGTTCAAATGCTATCAAACATACGATAAGTATCATCGGTAGTGAATGAATGGAGGAATAATACAGATCTTTTTTAAATCTACCTCTTTCATCATCGTCTTCATGATGATCTGCGAAATGCTTTGTAAATGATCCCCTGACTTCCATTAGCGCAAGCAATAACATCGTTCCCTCCTTTACGATAAATAATATCTTCCTCATTAAATTCATAATCTTGGTCTTTGTTAATAATTACATTAGACCTTCACGTAGCGCGATTTCACGTTTTCAGAAGCGGTTTCGTTATAACGCGGTCATTATTTGTTGGTTGGCGACGTCGCATCGTCTAAATACGAAGTTAAATTGCAACTGTTTAAATCATAAAAGCACCATTTTTCCTGCGTTTCTGGGAAGATAATGGAAGTGACAGAGTTTTGGAGGTATAGTTTAATGCGTGATAGCACTTAATGGATAGTTATGCCTAATGAAGCGAAAACTCACTGACTTAACAGAGAACCAGAAAAAGTACATCCTATAGCAATTACTTTAGGTCCAAACCTGAAATTAAAAACGCATCAAAAAAGTTTTTCGCCAGGAAGAGAAAATGGAGTAAATAATCAACGATACGTACCAAAGGGAAGAATGAACACAAAATAAGAGCTGATGCAGGAACTTTTGGTGTTAGGATTTCCAAAAGAAATGTTCATCCGACTGCAGCTGAAAAATAATTGTGTGGGAATTGAAAATCGGAAAAAACAGGATAGCGCCGTTGAGTTAGTCTGCGTTAAAGAAATGGAAATATACAACACCGTCAATGAAAGGAATCCGGAATTTCCAATTAAAATGCCCTTCACTGCATCTTCTGGAAGGTAATTTTTAACCTCTTTAACTCTCCTGATTCAAATTAAAGCCATTCCGTCTCCCTTTCCAACACAATGTCTATAAGAACACAATGTCTGAAAGAATAACGGTCATTTACAGAAAGACACGGTCATTTACAGGGAAATAGGAAACTCAGAGGATAGATTAACCCTATCGTGCGACTTAGATAAAATTATGAAATGGTGCGATGATTGGCAATTAGAACTCAACATAGATAAATGTTCAGTAATGAACTTCTTCCCAAGGAAAAATAATGCCAACGATTATACGTACAGGCTCCAAGGTAAAACTTTATCAACAGTAGAAACGGTGAAATACCTTGGAGTAACCCTCACTAATAACTTAAGCTGGGGTACCCACATCCATAAAATATGTGGTCGAGCGCTTAGAAAACTTGGATTTGTGAAGAGAATTGTCGGTAGAAGCGATGAAAAAGTCCGTGAGAGATGTTACGTTGCGTTGGTCAGGCCTCACTTGGAATATGCGTGTAGTGTATGGGACCCTGCAGAGAAGTGTTGTATTCGGGAATTAGAAAAAGTGCAACGGAAGGCGATACGTTTTGTAAAGAATTGTTACGACAAGACAGTGAGTGTAACGCAAATGCTTCAGGACGCAGGATGGGAATCTTTAGAAAATCGAAGGCTTAGACAAAGACTAAATCTCCTTGATAAATTTAGAGAAAGCACGTTCGTAGATGATGTAGCTGACATAATGCGCCCCCCATGTTACATAGGCCGTTCAGACACTGCGAGAAAGATCAGAGAAATAGATGCTAAAACGAATCGATACAAGAATTCATTTTTTCCGCGAACGATACGCGAAAGTAATAGATTAGCGAAGTAAATTCAGTAAATTCATGGTGCTTGCACCCCCTACCACACGCCGAAAGGCGGCTTGCAGGGTACTAATGTAGATGTAGATGAATAACTTGCTTCCTCTAAAAGAATTCAAAAGGAAGGGTGATGTTAGGGTAAGTGGTAGGTACACCTTTAATTTGATCATCAAATTAAGGGTAATACCTTTAATTTGATACGAAAGACATTAATATGCGTTGAGCATAAGACTTGCAATAAATGAACAAATTACAGGGGCTTATAATTAAATATTGGGCATTAATTTTCTGATATATAATTTGCCCCTCCGTGCGTCTGTATCCTCTCTATTTAAAGAACGCACAGTGGGCTAGAATCGAAAACAGCTGGCCAAGAGGCCAAAAATTGTTTTTTAGAGAGAGGAACGTGACACTTCGCATAGATATTCAGAATATATTGAATTTTGTTGTTCTGCCTTTTATTTTTCGTTTATTCTGCGCGTCAAAAAGATACAGGGTGTCAAACTTGGGCAATTTTCACAAAAAAGAATGTTCTCGGATTTTTCTGAAAAACTTTCAAGTTTGCTGCGATACAGACGTAGTTGGTGGAAAAGGTGGAAAACCGATTATGCCATATATTAGTATGCTATCTAATCTTTTGATTCGTTATAGTTTTGTGCCTAAAAAATGGACCTCTGCTCATTTTACGCAATAAAATGGCGGACACCTTTTTCAGCCAATTTTTTTAGATAAAGTAAGGAAAGCGACTAGGAAAACGGTAATGAACTACCAATCTCTTATACCACGTCAATGTCTAAGTTTTCTAAATATAGAATGTGAAGAAACTGTTTCGATTCACCTGCTACCCTGGGATTGCGATGGCTTTTTCGATCCCGCGGCATGGCCCGGCTGAGCGCCACGGTCAATCCGAATTCTGTCGCGTTGCATATTCGGCTGTCTTATATAATCTTTTAGCTATTATCATGTTATATTCCGGCTGTAAATATTATAAACTTATGCTACAGTAATTTTAGACCGTAATAGGAAATTTTTTCTCCTATATTACATTAATTTATTCCCATCTCTGATAATGCTCGGTTTCAAACCAAGGAGACCACGTTTTCTTAAGAATTTCACGGGTAGCTCGTTTTCGTGTCTAGCAGACATTGTTTCTTTTAATAAATAAAATCAGAAATAATGGTCCCAAGAAATCGAGAAAATTGTTAAAAGTGAGGGAAAAATTTTAGATTCTTCTTCTGTGAAACATTAATATAGATTGAAAATTGCGAAAATTTTGATAAAATAAACGGAAATTTTGTGGTTGTAAACAACCCTTCGTTTTGAAGACCAAGGCGATTGTTGAATCTCACATGAATACGCAGTAGTTCGAGTTCTGATATGAATTTTATTTTGTTTTCTGAGGTTCCAGCATTTGATAAGTAAGATATACAAATCGCAAGGACAAACATACAGTCATGAAAGTGTTTCTAAATCAATTTACCAAAGGTCATTTATATGTTGGTTATTCACGATCAGTATGATACAAAAATATTATGTCTGTGTAAGTACCTTGCAAGCCTTTCCGTGTATAGCAGGGGGTATATACATGCACCTTGACTCTTCCCCTAATCGATTACTTTCGCGTATGGTTCGCGGAAAAAATTGAGACAAATGAGAAACTCTTGAGAACATTCTGGCAGCTATTTCCCTGATCTTTCTCGCAGCATCAGAACGGTCTATATAACATGGAGGATGCATTATATCGGCTACATCACCTCTGAACGTGTTTTCTCTAAGCTTATCCAGTATATTAATCCTTTGTTTAAATCTTATGTTCAAAGATTTCCACCCTGTGTAACGTGTGTGTGTGTGGCACCTATGTAACGCTCGCAATCGTATCGTAGCAATTCTTCGCAAAACGTATCGCCTTTCGCTGCACCTTTTCTAATTGCCGAATACATCACTTATCGGTCCCACATACTACATGCATACCCAAGATGAGGCCTAATTAACGCAGAATTAGATCGCTCACATAAAGCCATCAGTGTACGTAAATCTCACGAAATTCATAATGTTTATCCAAATAGAGTGTGTATTAATAATAAATTGGAATTCTTCTGATATTCTTAGCTTATGTTACAGCTCAACTTACATTGAGTTCCAAAAATGTTTCGGAGGGGCGTTTACCAAACCCGATTATTGATGCCGACCTCAATCTCTTATCCTATAAGAATGTGCTTGGAATTTAAAGGGTAGAGTATGGCTTAAACAATTTTATCGTTAAAAGTTTAAAGTTACAACAGCTTAACGAATGGACATCTTAAAGTTATAATTGACTCAATATTTCTTGATCCATTTAAATATGAGAAAGCTTATTAGAAATGTACCTGTTACCAATCAAACCATATACTGGTCACTTATACATTTGTATGAATTATGAATATTGACACTTTCTTCCTTAGGATGGCCAGATGAATATGATAAGCAATACGTTTCAGAAATGAATTCGGTCCCCTCATGCTTCCCTTGTGTACATTTACAAATCTATTTATCTATCCACATTTGGACATAGGATACGTTTTTTACAACAACTATGACATCTCAATTGTAGGGGTCTCGACTTTTTTCCTATGTAAAGGACCTCAGGATGAAATTAATATTGCTCTTATCAACAATGGATTTAATTGTCAAGACAATGACGTTGTTGATATGTCTTTTTCATCTTTCCATTTACAAAACCTAGTTCAGTATGCAGCCAGCTATATGGATGACAATGTGATGAATTTTACAAATTTGGCAAACGTTTTGATATTATTTCCCCATTTCATGCTAAAAACTATTTTTGTGTATGTGAGAATGTGTATTCATGTAGAAAAATAGAAATTTATCCGGAATTGAACTCTCAGTGATCCTGAATTTTGGATCTTTCCGTTTGTATTGAATTCGCAACCCATCTGTAGACGAAATTTCATATCCATCACATACTTGGAAGTTTCTTTGGAAGTCGCAAGCTTCCTATTTTTAGAGGGATTAAGAAGATAATTTGAGGAAATAATTAAATAAATAAAGCTTGCAAATTGTTGAGAGCGTCTTTAGTAACCAAAAGAGAGCTACATTTTCATAAATCTGCGACAGCGGCAATTTTTGCAACCTTTCTTAGCATTCCTCATTGTGAAATCAGGCGAAATGCATTTTCATTGGAAGATTGTTTCACCTTATCCAAGTTTCCATAAATTTAAACAGGTATTCACTTTCGCTTGAAAAAAATAGTATTTACCGAATACCTTTTTATTAAACAGATAAGTAATTCCTCAATAAATGTTTACTAAACAATGCATTTAAGCAGTGAAACCTATAATTGCATCTAATAAGGAATCAAATCTTTCTTAAACATTTTTTCTCATCGAGGGAAAAGTAAATACGGGAAGATGTTTACAAATACTTTATTAAAACACGGTAAACATACGTGTTAAAATTACAATTCATTCCATACAAAACAAGGATTGGTCATAATAAAGTAAAGATTATAAAATACAATTAAAATTACTACAATTGTTAATAATAATAAAATTGCTACAAGTTAAATTTATTTTATTGAAAATTACGGACAATTAACATATAGAATTAATTTAAAAGAAACATTTGTATGTACCTCCCTCATTACAACCGGTGTCTCAAAGTTCTTCAAACAAATCTTCCTCTAATATTCCTTTGCAATATTTAATTATTTCTCCTCTGATTTTATCATCAATTGGTAGAAATGTTTGCCCATTTTCATTTCTCACTCTTAGTAACTTTTTAAAAATTTCATCCGACAGTATTCCCCTCAAAGAGCGAAAAATCTCACCTACCAATTCACTCACATTATCAACTGAGATTTTCTTAACTAAACTATGAAGAAATGTACACCCACAATTATCTTCCCCAAGAATTAGGTCTTCTAAACGACCTCTGTCAAACATTAATACCTTACATGCGTAATCTAAAAAGGCAGATACGTTAATGGTGCAAATTTCCGATGCAACATGCAGACACGTCTTACCTTCTACATCTCTCTCCGTCAATTGTATTGCAATTTCCCCTTCACTCAAATACAAATTTAGAACCGAAAGAACCATTTCTTTTTTATTCTCAGCAGCAAAATGACATATGTTTCTAGAACATCCATTCTTACTCTTTAAAAGCTTCTCAAATCTTTGGTGATCACCTAAAAATTCCTCGATAAGATTCAAGTTCTTTATTAGTGTTTCACAGCAACTCCCAAGGAATGAAAGATGCACTATATTATCACCATCTTTATCGCTACTAAGGAGCATTTCCTTGATCTCATCTTTTTCCAGATGAGCAACACAATGTTGCAGCGGAATATCTAGGTAAATATTCCATTGAACAGCTAAATGGATAATGTTACTAAAATGCTTGGTCTTGCTCCTAAGAAGCTCCTTAAATCTATTATCATCCCCCAAACATCCCTTGATTAAATTCAAATTTTTCGTTAAAGTTTCAGAAGAGTTTCCCAAAAGTAGCAAATGAACTACATTGCAATTGTCACTGAGAGTAATGTACATCATTTCCTGAATCTCTGTTTTATCAAAATGAACATTACAAAATTGCAGTATTTCACCTAAATGAATATCCCTAATCGAAGCCAAATGAAATAAGTTCTCAAAATATTGGCTTTTGCTCGCTAGAAACTGCTTGAACCACTCATCATCAGCTACTGTTTCCTTTATAAGACTGAGATTCATGATTAATTGCGTAGGAGAATTCTTCGAAACTAATAAATGAATTACATTAAATCCAGATGCTTCAGGACTTAAGAGCATTTCTTTAATGTCATCTTTAGTAAGATGAAAATCACATAAATGCAGCAATTCATCTAGATTTTTATCCTTTAGGGAAGCAAAATGAAAAATGTTGCAAGAATTTCGGCCATTACTCTTAAGAAACATTTTGAACCACTCGTCTTCGCCTAAAATAGATTTTATGAGCCTGACATTCTTAATTAAAGTATCACAGGTGTTTTTCAATGCCAAGATATGAAATACATTGTAACCATTACCATCAGTAGAAAGAAACATGTCTTTAATCTCATATTTTTCTAAAAAAGCATCACAAAATGACAGGAGTTCATCAAGATACACATCCTTAAGAGATGCAAAATGAAAAATGTTCCCAGAATTTCGACCCTTACTCCTGAGAAACTGTTTGAACCACTCATCATCAGCTACAGTTTCCTTTATAATGCTGAGATTCATAATTAATTGTTTAGAGGAATTGTTTGAGACTAATAGATGAATTACATTAATGCCTGATGCTTCAGAACCTATGAGCAATTCTTTAATTTCATCTTTAGTAAGATGAAAATCACATAATTGTAGCAATTCATCCAGATATATATCCTTTAGGGAAGCAAAATGAAAAATGTTGCAAGAATTTTGTACCTTGCTTTTAAGAATCACTTTAAACCACTCATCGTCACCGACAATATATTTGATGAACCTGATATTCCTCATTAATGTATCGCAGGTGTTTTTCAATGCCAAGATATGAAATACATTGTAACCATTATTATCGGTACTAAGGAGCATGTCTTTAATCTCATATTTCTCTAAGCAAGCATCACAAAATGACAAGAGGTCATCAAGATACACATCCTTAAGAGATGCAAAATGAAAAATGTTCCCAGAATTTCGACCCTTACTCCTGAGAAACTGTTTGAACCACTCATCATCAGCTACAGTTTCCTTTATAATGCTGAGATTCGTGATTAATTGTTTCGAGGAATTGTTTGAGACTAATAGATGAATTACATTAATGCCTGATGCTTCAGAACCTATGAGCAATTCTTTAATTTCATCTTTAGTAAGATGAGAATCACAAAACTCCAGCAATTCTTTAAGATACATATCTTTTTGAGACGCTAAATGGAGAATGTTTTTAGAAGACGTGCTTCTGCTCTTAAGAAGGTCTTTGAACCCCTCAAACTCTCCAAACATTTCTTTTATTAGCCTCAGATTCATCATAAATTGTTCAGAGGAATGCAACCAAACGATAAGATGGATTACATTATAACCATCTTTATCAGCGCTTAGAAACAACTCTTTAATTTCATCCTTAGCCAGACAGGAATCACAAAACAGCAAAAGGTTAACTAGATACGTACATTGTAAAGAGGTAAACTGAATCGTGCTCTTGGAAGACTCATGGAGCTCCATGAATGATCTAACATCGTCTGAAATATCTTTCGTATGACTGAGGTCCTTTTTTAAAGTTTCGGAGGAATTATTCGATACCAATTGATGAATTAAATTAATACCACACGCTATAGCACTTTCGAGCATTTCAATAATCTCATTCATTTTCAAATCCACCTCGCAACGCTGCAGCGAAATGGCAAGATGCACATCTCTTTGAAGCGCAAAATGGAAAATGGTTTTATATGATCGGCTTTTGCTCTTAAGAAGTTCATTGAACCACACATCATCTGCAACAGTTTCTTTTATCAGCCCCAGAATCGCCATTAGTTGCTCAAAATAATGTTTCAAAACTAAGATATGAATTACATTATAACCATCTGCATCAGTACTTAGGATCAGTTCCTTAATCTCATCTTTTGTCAATATTGTATCGCAGAGTTTCAACAGGCTTTCAAGATTCTTACACTCTATGGAAGCTAAATGGAAAATGTTCCTAAAATTATAGCTGCTACTTTTAAGAAGGTGCTTCATCCAACCATCGTCATCTACAGCCTCCATTATAAGCCTTATATTCGTAGTTAACTGTTCCGATGAATGCTTCCAAACTAAGAGTTGAATTACGTTGTAACCATGTTTATCAGTACTGACTAGCATTTCCTTAATTTCATCTTTTTCAAGATGTTTATTGCAAACTTTCAGCAGATTATCTAGAGACATACACTCTACAGTAGCAAAATGAAAAATGTTCCTACAATATTGACCCCTGCTTTTCAGAAGTTGCTTCAGCCACTCATCGTCGCCTAATATTTCTTTTATAAACCCCAGATTCTTCATTAACACTTCGGAGGTGTTCTTCAAAACCAAGAGATGAAATACATTAAAATCATCAACATCATTACTAAGAAGCATTTCCTTAACGTCATCTATTGGAAGGTGAGCATAACAAAATTGCAACAGATCATCAAAAAACATATGCTTCAGAGATGCGAAATGGAAAATATTCCTTGAAGATTGACCCTTGCTCTTAAGAAATTGCTTCAACCACTCTTTATCGTCAACAGCATACTCTATAAGCCTGAGATTCATCATTATTTGTTCAGGGGATTGTCTGTAAACCATAAGGTGGATTACATTATCACCATCTCTATCGGCGCTTAGAATCATCTCTTTAATCTCATCTTTCTCCAAAATGGCATCACAAAATTGCAACAGTTTTTCAAGAGACATACACTCTACAGAAGCTATGTGAAAAATGTTCTCCAAAGGTCCGCTTTTACTCTTAACAAACTGTCTGAACCACTCCTCATCGCCTGAAATTTCCCTTATAAGTTCAAGATTCTTCATTAAGGTTTCAGAGGAATGTTGATAAACTAATATATGAATCAAATTAACACCATGCGCTGTAGTGCTTGTATGCATTTCCTTAAGTTCATCTTTAGTAAGATGAGATTCGTAAAATTTCAACAGTTCATCAAGATACACATCTTTCAGAGATGCACATTGAAGAATGTTCTTAGAATATTGCCCCTTACTCTTGAGAAACTGTTTAAACCACTCGTCATCTCCAACAGTTTCCTTTATAAGCCCGAGACTCTTAGTTATTTGTTCAGGAGAATGTCTTACAGCCAAAATATGAATTACATTACAACCATCTTCATTGGTGCTAATTAGCATCTTCTTGATTTCCTCCTTCTCGAGATGTGCATCGCAAAATCGCAGCAGTTCATCGTGATACTTACACTCTGCTGTTGCTAAATGAAGAATGTTCTTACGGTCTTGACCCCTGCCTTTAAGAAGTTGCTGGAACCACTTATCTTCGCCTAAAATTTCCTTTATAAGCCTGAGATTCCTAAATAATGTTTCAGAGGTATTATTCCAAACCAAGGCATAAATTACACTATCAGCACCTTCTTCGGTACCAATCAACATTTCCCTAATCTCCTCTTTCTCAAGATGACTGTCACAGAATCGGAGCAATTCATCCAGATACGTGTACCTAATCGAAGCTATGTGTAAAATGTTCTCGCAAGATTTCCTCTTACTTTTGAGAATCTCCTTGAACCACTTGTCATCACCAAGAATTTCCTGGATGAGCTTCAAATTCTTCATCAACGTTTCATAGGAATTTCTGCATGCTAATTTATGAATTACATTATCACCGTCATTGCCAGCATTGAAAAGCATTGTCTTAAGCTCATCTTTTCCCAAATGAGCTTGATAAAATCGCAGCTGGTCCTCGAGATACAGATCGTTTGATGAAGCATAAAGAAGTGTGTCCTTGGGATAATGTCCTTTATTCTTCAGGCACTGTTTCAAGAACTCATTGTCTAGTAAAATGTCTTCGACAAATTGGTCCTCTGCTATCTGGACATCCTTACACACTTTACTAGTCGTGACAAACGCAAATTTCAGGAAATATCTATTTAAAAAGAACCAGTTTAACCTATGAGTTAAACGTTTACCTTTAGTATCATCATTTAAGAGGACTTCTCTCAAATTCTCAATCTCATAACATTCCTCGATCAAAGTGATTATCCTCTCGATCGAGTGCATCACTTCATCAGTAGCATCACTTTGAATATAACCATACAAATTTTTATGTGAAGAATCACTGTCAAAGAGGACATCCATTTCGTCTCCAAACACAGATTGCAACTCTTTAAGTAATCTACAGATTGTGCGAGGGTGTTCCTTCTGCATAAATTTTTTCATTTGAAAACCGTATTCGTAGCTTTGAAGTATTGCTTTCATGAATCGATCCTTCCCTAATACGTCTTTAGGAAACTTTAAGAGATAAGCAAATATTTCTGCTGTCCCATTCCATAACGCATGGTAGAGTAATCCTTTTCCATCAGAATCCTCAATCTTCAACAACTCCAAAAGACCTTCAGCTTTAACATCTCCCTCTTCAACCTTACTTCGTCTCGGCTGCTTTTCAAATTCGCCAGCAGTTTCAGAGGAAATGCACTCCTGCAGTACATCCAATATTTCTCGAGGGTCTTCGGACGATCTTACGAAATTTAAGATCATCGTTGAGTGTACCATAACATTTCTGCCAATCAGATTTTTTATCATGTCAAGAGTAAGGCAAACACCAATTCTCATAGGATACATAAAAGTGTCTCCCCTTTTCCCAATTGTCCTCATCACTAATCCATGTAATCCTTCGGTGAACTTATTAACTAAACCTTTCTTTTCATCAACTACTTCAAAAGTTTTTAGTAACTTTTTCACTATTTTGAAAGGGTAGAAAGCCTCCATATTCGATGTATATAGTCTAGAGAGGGAGTATTCAATCATTTTTCTCATAATGGTAATAAGAAAAGCTACATCCTGGAAGAATTCAATCGTTAGATTTTCAAAACCTTTCTTTTCCAAAGCACTCGAGAGAAATCTTCTAACCACATTATATTTGCCTTCGAAAAGAATTTCAATTAATACTTCTTTTCTCATATTTTCCCTCAAGGATTCTGCTTTAAAAAACTCTCCAAATGTTTGGTGGAGGAATTGTACTTGTTTGCCATGGGCTGACACTATTCCTAGAGCAGAGCGCAGCTGGCGGTCTTTTTCGTTCATTTTTGGAGCCAAACAAACTTTTTCCCCACCCATTAGCTGATCTGCTAACTCAGAATGAATTCTATACGCATCTTTTCCAATTGCTTCAACTAAGTCATCTTTTACAATACCTTCTTGCCGTAACCCTTGTTTTTCCTCCACGTATATCAGAATCTTCTGCGCAATGAATTGTGAGTATAGGCAATAGATGTCAGACTGGATTTTTACGTTAAAATTACCATTTAAGTATATAATTCCCATCATATACAGATGTAAGGGAATCCCCATGAAATCCAAGGTTCCCTTATCAAGCAAATTCCCCTTAAGAACGTTTTCAGCTAGGTTGGTGAAATCTAGTTTGTCTATGTCAGACCTTACTGAGCATATGCTTTCTTCAAGATCTATTTTTTCTAATTCATGTACGAGGTCTCGGTATTCTGAGGCAAACTTATTCTTTTCTAACTCTTGAATGATGTTTTTAATCTTCCTTGATACCGCTTTTTCTTCTCTCTGTGAAGTATGCGCTTCGTTTCCATATGGAAACTTAAGCCTCCATTTCCAAAGCTTTCCCAAGTAACTGACTTGTGTTAAACTACCAAAGGAGACTAATTGATGCGAGAAGGTATTCAGTTTATCTTCCAATTCCTCCTGCAGATTCTTTCTGGTTGTTATTACAATATTAACATTTGTCTTTTGACTCAGAGTTGAAATGAGCGTAACAGCTTTTGCTCTATATTTTGATGGAATTTCATCGAATCCGTCGAAAAAGACAAAGCAACTCCTTTGACTACTGAAATCTTTGAAACGGCATTTCTCTAGCCAATTGTTAAATCCTAGCATTAGGAACAAGTGGTCAAACACCTCTTCCTCGTCACTGTTTGGATTAATGTTGGCCAAGGATAGGGGGTCCCTCTCATTTGTTGAAAATCTACTAAAATCAATCCTAAATACCCATGAGCCGTATATTTTTTCCTTCACATTCCTTATAAGGCTTGATGTTACAGTCGACTTTCCACACCCAGCATTATCAGAGATGATTACTATTCGGTTCCTTCTCACCCAATTAAGCATTCCTTCTTCTGTGATTGAAATCTGCTTCATATATTGGTTTAAAATGTTGCCTGAAGACGCTGGGTTCCTCACATAAAACACTTTCTCATCGCGATACAAACAAATATTGGTCTTACTTTGAACTTTCCTTATGAAATTCTCAAACATTATAGCTCTTTTATCATTACAGATGAATATTGACTTATCACTCTGTATCTGATCGTCCAAACCTTTGAGCCACTGCACCATCTTTTTATCTATCGGCAGCCCCTTCAATTCACTCTCATAAAAATTGTAGATTAAAATGCTGGTTTCAGGTGGTAAATTTTCAAAAAAACTCTGATCTACAGTCATTGCCTGAAACTCTCTCTCAATGTATGTTGCAGGAATGTAACCCTGGGAACATAGATTTACACCATCACCGACTTCAAACAGTTCCCCACCGATTATTCTATTAATGTCTTTTTCATTGAAAACCTTAGGAACATCATCCTTCTTAACAGAAATGTACTGTCTCTCTCCCTTGAAAATATACTCAATAGGACAGGTGCGAAAATGTTTGTATTCATCCGACAAATCATTCCATTTATATTTTACGGCCTTGTTTTGAAATTTATGACTGAGAGAACGGGAGCCCGAGATTATAATTATTTTCATGCATTTACTTTTGAATTCATCGAAATGATCAATGTATTCGTATGTTAATTTCTGCAGATTCAGCTCCATGTCATCCACCACGAGTATCAAGTACTCCCAAGCATTACTTTTCAATGCATCCAGTATTTCATCTCTTTTCTTTTCGAAGCACTCGCTTGCGAAGATAAGGCATTTCCTCTCCAGCATGTCCCCATATTCACTTTTCAACTCGTGATACACCTGTAACGTGCACAATTTCGTACATTTTGTGGTTATCACTGAAATGCCTTCCTCATCCACCAAATACTTTCTGAATGATGGAAAGCTCTCCCTCAGTGGCCGTATTTGCTTTTCTCTGAACGAGATAAATTCATTCCTCTTTATCAGCCGTCTCATAATGCGGTAAGGTTTTGTGTTTAGCGATGGTTCAGAGTACGTTTTGCACTTGGAATTAACATTCAGCTCGTAGAAAGAGAGAAGTCTTGACAGTTCGGAAGATTCCAGGAAAACCCTCCTCCCTAATTCTTCCCCATATATTCCTATTACATGGGGAACACGAGCTATCAGCTCACATTCCCATTCCCTATAATTGTAATATTCGAAAACATCTTTAATAACTGATACCGTATGACATGATCGATATAAGAAAGTTTTCACAGCTACAACAATGTTACCAAAATCCTGCTTCAAGTCGGAATCTTCCTCCCTGAATGGCTTTGCATTATTCTCAAAAAGTGTTGTTAGAGCTAAGTGACAGAGTTCCTCCGCCACCACACCATAAACTTTGGCCCTCTTCCGAAGATCACCAGAGAGCAAGTTCTTTGCTCCAACAAAGATTTCCTTGGAATTTGATAGCGTCAATCCAAATATTTCCGACTCCTCCTCGTACAGACGGTATATCCTATTTACATCCTCTGACTCAAAATCATAAACTAAATCAAAGGCTTCACTCTCTACTAACACCATCATTAGCAATTTTATACTTTCGGACTCGAAGAAATCTTCGTACATGGACATCAAAGCATTCAGATGCCTCCCATCCAAACCCTGCGGGGACTGGCTGTACGATATTAATCGGAAAATGCACCATCGTTCGGATTTTTTGTTGTAATCTAATAGAAGATAGTTTAAACGGGTCAGGTCTATCTCCAGCTCGTATAAATATTTTACTTCAGAATCTTCAAACTTTGCACCTTTATGGATTAGATAAGAGGCTATATCATACATCTTACAAGAGAAAGCCTTATGGAGAGCGGATGTCTGATCATAGGAGAAGAATTGCCCCTCAGTGCTGGGTGGTAGAAGTCTCTTGACCAGCTCCAGGTCTCCCTCTTCAATGGCCTCATGCAATTCTTTATTCTCCTCAGCATCCATTGTACCGGGTTCGATTCTCTGTGCTCCACTTGGCTATAGAGTGATACCTGGAAGGAAATGAAAGCTTTCATAGAGGAACCAAGCTCTTTCTTTAAACTCTACGACTAATAAAATACATAAATCAATTCACGTATATCATACGAATAAATGTTGTTAGAACACTGCAAGCTTCTACGCGATATATTTAAACTTATTCCTCAAAGATTGTCGCCCAGTATTGACTTATTAAATTCCATTGTCGTCATACGTACGTCGTCGTTTCCCATGGACGGGAAATATCCGGGGCCCTAACAGGGCCTTAAACGTACATCAAGAGTGAGAAGCTACTGTTTGTATCAATTATCCTCTTTTTTACCGTATTTTTTCGATTTGCTTATTTATTTCTCTAGATTTATGTTAACTGTAGCAAATTATTTTTGGCTTTGAGTGAACGTTATTACCATGTAATATCATTATAGGCTTGGAGGAAGAGAAGCCATTTTTGCCTAAACTCGACGTATTAGTAAAATAATAATAATAAACAAGTAAAAATACCTACCTCATAGAAATATAAGTACCAAATTCCACAAAGTTACAAAAGAAGCATTCAGAGAAGTTACAGAAAAACCATACTCTGATAGAGGAGTTAAAGCAAATGCGGAATCAAGAATCAGCAAGAAGATAATTCCTATTGCACCATCATCAATGTGTATCGTACAGAGGCATATCACGAATGACTTAACATGGAGTACCCACATCCATAATATATGTGGAAAAGCACTTAAGAAACCCGGCTTCATTAAGAGAATAGTCAGTTGGAACGAAGAAAAAGTTCGCGAGCTATGCCATTTCGCGTTAGTAATAATAAGAAAAATTATTTGGTATTATCCCAAAAGCATCGCACAGCAGTATATGTGACATTCAGTTGCCCACAAAAGCATACATTTCACTCAAAGAACATGTAGTTCTGGATATCACAAGAAATTATCTAAGATATTAATCAACAGAAATAATAATTACTATTCATTAAAGAAAAATGTATAGGGACATATGACTTGGTTAAGACTCGTCACATGTTCAGAACTATAATCACGAAAAGTGGGAAAAAGGTCAGGCGTTCCCCTCTTCCGCGTGCCGCGTGACCTTCGGCCTGGGGCCTTAATAAAAAGATATTTTTGGGGCTGTTAACGTGGACAAACCTCCCAATTTCTTCCCTTAGCCCCAAATATTGTGCGACAAGTCCGATGTTCATCGTCCTTATACAAGGGCAAAAAGTAATGCCCCACATATTTTAGCCCCACATATAGCCTAAACCAATGCTAGAAATTCGAAATTGTGGATTCAAATTTTTTTACATTTCTCGCATGTATGTGCTTAGCTTTAGCTTTCTCCTGCAGATAGCATCGCCGTAGAAAGCTTGTCAAGTGTAGTCTGATCATGATACACGTTACAGAAAACGTGCTGCGATTGAATTTCTGTGCTTGGAGAAAGGAACAGTAGGGAATATTCACACAAACTTGTGCAAAGTCAATGGAACATTTGCAGTCGATGAGAGTACATTTGGTTGCTTGGTGTGGAGGGTGAGTGAATCAGAGGCCATTTGAAAGTGAAAACCTGGCGCCATAACCAGAAACAGGGCATACATTTCCTAGTGAATCGCTGGAGGGAGGCAATAGAACTTAAAAGAGATTATGTGGAAAAATAGATAGAGTAGATGGTAAACACCATTCTTTCGTATATGTAAATTTCGTTTTTGTAGAGGCTATAGTTTCTGAGAAAAAAAAATATGGGGCATTACTTTCTGACTGACCCTCGTAATAATGATAATAACAATAATAAAAATAGGTTCCCGGTTAGCCAAGTGGGCAACGCGTTCGACTTCAGTGAAAGCGGTCCCGGGTTCGATTCCGGTGGGAGCCTACGTGCGAAATGCTGTCGAAGCACTTTTAACGATACTACCACTATAATAATAAAAATAGACACAAGCGAAGCACGTAAACACAAGTAATGTTCTAGAGTGCATAACTTAATAATTATTTAGTCAAAGAAACGAATGAAAGTCTCTTCTTTTGCATACGGCCATTATCGAAGATGCTACTCTGGACAACGAAGGTCAAACGTCAACCAAAAGTTGTCTTTGGGATAACTCGCAGGATGTGTCGCGCCGGATTCCTCCGATCTCTTCGGCACTAGATTGGGTCATAAAATAAAGACGGCTCAACAAACTCCAGATAAAGAAGCAATTTAAAATATATCAACCACCCGCCAAGTGCCGATGGTATATGGACTTTTATCAATTTATAAAATCTACTACTTCGGCCTTGACTTTGTGGTAGTTCTCCATAATCAAACTTGAGAAAGAGAAGAACACTTATACCTTTACGGCCATGGTTTCGATCTATAAGATCATCCTCAAGTGTCCCACCTATAAATATTACTGTGGTAAAGATACAAGTGTTCTTCTTTTTCTCAAGTTTGATCAATTTATAATCAAATGCTAACGAAAGCTTTTGTAAGAATCGTGCGATGTCGGCAGCAAAACGAGAAATATTACGCAGTTCATCACTATGCTAATATATTTTAGATATCATTGGAAAGCTGCACGTAGCTTATTTCTGTGTTAAGGTAGAATTTATAACTATAATCAATAAAATAAATAATATACACGGATTTACACAACAGTTGCTTTAATTGAATGGAGCGTAGCTAGGATTTGTCTCTGTGTAGGTTTCTGAGCCTTGGAGTAAACGCAAAATTGCCTGAATATCCTAAATAATATTCTGTCCTAAATGTAACAAACATAGAAACAGATAAATATTGGCATATATTCCCTGAGAGTCACCAGTGGCGTATGTAACTGTAAATATTTAAACAAGTACAATCTACCTCGATTGTAAACCCTCATCCCCATTGTAAAACACCATAACCTCGATTTATAAAACCCTAATACCCAAATTTCCCCCTTTCTACGCCCTTGTATTTGACGCGATAAAATAGAATCCGTTCTAATTTCGCGATCTTTTGCATTCAGCGGTTAAACACTAAATTATTTGTTTATTTAAAGTGTTTTGGCTATTTTCACTCTTGTCGACTATTACTGTGGCAAACGTGTTTGCTGTGGATTATAACGAAGCGAGTGAAATAAAACAGTCGGAGATACAGTTATAGGAATCGAAATATAGCAACGTAAACGTTTACAATATTTGCAATGTATATTTTACGTAAAATTGATGACTTATCAAAGTCTACGTCAATTTGAACAGAAGTTAAATAAGTATTAAGTACCTTATTGAGTTAATTATTACTCAAATCATGCGTATAAACTTCTACATATGTACGCTGCGACCTGCACTTCGGTGTGTGGCAGGGGGTGCATGATCCGTGACTCAACCACCCGTATGCATGGACAATGTCGACAATCGATTACCTTCGCGTATCGTTCGAGGAAAAAATGAATTCTGGAAACTACTAGTTTTGGCATATATATTTCTCCAATTCTTCTCACAGTATCAGAACGGCCTTTGTAACAGACGCATAATATTGCTTACATCTTCTAAAAACGTACTTTCTCTGAACTATTATGAAAATTAAATCTTTATTTAAATCTTCTATCTTCTGGAGATTCCCATTTTGCTTCCTGAAGCATCTCACTGACTTGTCGTTACAATTTTTTACGAAACCAATCGCCTTTCCCTGCACCTCATCTAATTTATAAATGAAACACTTGAATAATCAAGGTGAGGCCTATCTAATATCAAACACTCACCTTTTGAATCGGAATCAGCGAAGAATTTCTGTTCCCAACGCAGGGAATCAAGTCATCTGCTTGCGATGGAGCCCTATCAGTGGAAATGCCGCGCCACAGAAGAAACAGCACCCAGCTGACTTCCACACTATAAATAGAACGATATCTCACTCGTTAAGATGGCCTCCTCAACTGTAACTTAACAAGTTACTTATGGGCGTAGCAAGGGTTTGTCTTCAGGAAGTTTTGAGCCATGGAATAAACGCTGTATTCTCAAATTAATAATAACAATTCGGCTTTACTAGGGCAAGATTGAGAAATTAAATTCTCTTCTTACATCTAACCCTTCGTCATATGAAATTTTTAAGAGATAGCTTAGCCTAAGAGGGGCACACAAGAAAACAACTTTGTTGTTTTAATAACCTAAATTTAAGGAAAAAATACAAGACAGCAGGAAAACACCCACAAGAAGGGTGGGTGTGGGAGAAAAATCTGAGAAACCAATTGAAAGTTTACTAAGTTTAAAAAGGAAAAGGCAGTATAAATCAGATTTGAAAGTCAAACAAATTGGTACCGACACATTATTGCATAAATTTAACAACTACAAATAAATTTTTATGAGAAATAAACGAAACGAAAATTATGAAATAGAAATATAACGGTTCCAAAACAGGCCAATGGTAAGGGAAAAACAAAAGTACCAAATGCGAAGGCAAGAAAGAGAAATTAATGAAAGGAAATACATTGCTGGGGAGGCAAATTTCTGCCCTAAATATAATAAAGATAGAATCAGATTTATATTGGCACATATTCCCTGTGAGTCACCAGTGGCGTGTGTAACTGTAAATGTTTAAAAAGTTACAAATTAACTCTCATAACCTCGATTTTTAGATACCCCATCACGGTTGGGGGGGGGGGGGGGGGGGGGCTTAATACACAAAACCTCCACTTCCTCGCTACGTATATGGAAAGTTTTCCGAGCTTTCCCGCATAAATTATGTTTATCCTTCTTCTAAGCTGAGATATGCAGTAGAGTTTTGATTATCCTATCCCCGTATTATCCAAGAAATATATTTATGTGCTTTACCTTTCTTACTTACATTTGTACCGGCACACCGCTTACATTACTGTTCCATGTCAGTTCAGCACAGACAAGGAATCTTGGGAATCATAATCATTGTAAACTTATCGTTAACTAAGCAAACTTCCGACAAATTAAGCAAAATCATCATTAACTAAAATTACTTTTGCTGTAAATACACCAGTTAAAAATAGAAAAGCTATCGCCAGCATAATAATCATTAAAAATTAATTGGAATAATTATTAGCCCCATAAACAGACGCAGCATAAACTAAGCAAACTCATCATTAACCAAGCGTTCTCATCATAAACTAAGTGAACTCATCATAAAGTTAGCGGACTCATCATCATCATTATTATTAGCAAATGCTGATAACAGTCTGCATATTTCATAGTTTACGTACGCGAGACGACCCATCCGTATTATCCGAGTTGTGGATTATCCGCGTTTACTGTGTATGAACTTAGTCCGTATGAGCATTCGATCTCTACTGTAACACAAAAGTTTGACCGAAGACATGAATGTGTGTTTCAGAAGAATATATAATAGTACTCTTTTTGATATATATCAATAACGAGATTGATGTCAATGAGAGTGTTTGCGGATGACTTGGAAATTTGTAGAGAAATATCAAGCGACGAAGAGAAAATTTAATTATCAAACGATTTCACTCACATTCAAAGGTTGAGCGAAAAATTAATGTAAGTAATTACTCTGTAGTTGGTCTCTTCGAAAGGAAACAATTGCGTCGGAACTACCCGTAGAATATTTGTTGAATGAGTATAAATGTGGTCGACTCAGTTGAATAACTAGGAATCAACCTTACAAGTAACTTATACTTATATCCAGAAAATCAGCCTAAAACAACTAAAACGCTCGGTTTTACTAAAGGGCATTGTATGTATATGCGATGGAAATGTTATTTCGCCTTGGTCAGGCCCCACCTGGAATATAAGGCGAGTATATTAGATCCAGAGGTATAAATAAGGGTTTTTACGTTCTCCGTAAATTTAGATGTCCTGACTTAAGTCAAGGAAGCGCAAAAAAAGGTTATAACGGTGACAACTGAGAGAAATAACAAACCTATTATTATGAAGGGTCTTTCCTCAACTTACGACGTCCTTGCAAAGACTCGCCTACAAATCGCTCGGACGCCTTGGATATCGTTTTCTACAGGAAAACTAAAAGTATGCAGACTCATTCTCTGGCGGTGGATTTTTCATGGGAAGTGTACAGATAAGGAAGAGTTACTCTAAGAATTACTAGTGCTAGGGTTTTCGATGTTTTTCATTTTCAGGTTAATGAAGTAAAGTACGGATATTTCAATCATTATGTGTTATTTATGGAATTTTTAAAAATTGATGTCTCCAAAAGTTAACATACCTTATATACATCGATAGCAGTCTTTCATAACTGCGTTTTATAGACTCCATTATATCGACGAAAGATCAAGTTATTGACCACGTTATTTAAGCATCCTTTATTTACTCGATTGCATATTTTTTTAAATTCCATTGAAGACTTAAGTTCAGGGAACACATTAAACGATCTTCAAAATTATAAAGTTGCACGACATCTGGTTCTCGAGTTTTAGGCGAAAATGCGCAACAAATTTCTACTTTATTTATAAGAGTTTAAGAGTTCTACATGTATTCATCCGATTTAATTCCTTGGAAGACTTACCTTCTTTCTCGTAATTGAACTGAAAACGCAGGCTGTGCTAAACTTAAAGATGTACTGTAAGAAAATAAATTCGATAGAGATTTTTATATTTCACGATAGATTACTGTAGATATGTGATCGTAAAATAATGTTGAAACGTAAAGGTAGGATGCTGCGTATTTTAGTATTTTTTGCGATCTATATAAATTATACATAAAAACGAATCACCAACGTCCGTAATGTAGCAGTTACACATGTAATGGAAACGAGATCTGTCAAAGACTCGCACCGCAGACGAAGATTATGAAAGAGCGTCTTTTCTTTCGCTACTCCCAGTTTAAATCCTTCGTTTGCATATTCAACGTATACATTCAGACGTCCGATTACCCGTGTACGTGTTCTCGCCAATGATGAATCGAAAAAATGTGATTTGCGTCAAGTAACAGTTATTCCTCCATTTGATTAGTTACGTTATCTCTCTAATGTTTTCCCGATAGTTCATAAAGTCGCAATGAGTATTGCAGATATGAATTTTTATTTCCCCGTTTAGAATCAAGGGGAAGTTCGGCAACAACGTCAATGTTACAACATCGCCACATAATTCGAACAGTGCGTTGATAACAACATTAATCGGTGTGTTAATTAATAATAGATGATACAATGGGGATTTTAAAACAAGATGTAGGTGAATGATAATTGAATTCTAGGTATTCGATTCTTCTGTTTTGGTTAGATTTGAAAACACCAGAAAATGCGTTTTTCAAAAGTTTTGAATGTCCGTCTTGAATTAGAGCTAATATGAGAAACAAGGCGAAAGGATGTGATCGTGGTAAAGAGAAATAACTGTTTCTTACCTCAGTCGACGAAATCCCATTCGTTTTCTGAAACACCCGTCCGGAGCTTTGCCTTCAACTCAGCGAACCACGAACGCCTTTCGCTTCTTTTATCTCTTCCTTGATGTCCTCTTTGATGACGCGGAGGAATGCAAGAGGAAGCAGTGCCTCGATGTAGTTACGGATGAGTTCGGCAGTTGGCGCACGCATGGATTCTCAGATGGCAGACTGTTTATTTATCGGCGGAAAACGACGCAAACCAGAAAGCTCTCGTAACCGCTAGAAATAAATCGAAAAGCCAACCTTATGGGATATCTCACCAGCTGTAATATTACGAGTAACTTTAATTCGTGTTTGACAATAATTATAATAATGATAATTTTATTTGTCAACATTAAACTACATTGTAATCCCCAAGACACGTCAAAAGGGTGTTAAATAAATAAAAAGAAAAATGTCTGCCCGTCTCTCCTTCCCCTACTTATCTCAGAATCGGTTTGATGTGAAACAAACTGCATTATGTTTCTACGAGGTTGAAAGGCCCACGAAAGCTATCCACATCTCTCAGAAGGCTCGGGTTCGAACCCAGGAGCCCATAATATGTATCCATAAGAAATGCACACAATGTTTTGAGAACACAATTAGAAATAATGGTCCTACGAAATTGTGATATGTGTCAAAAGAAAGTAAACGATTATAGATCCTTATTATAATTATGAAATATTGATATAGATTACGATACTTTCTATAAAATCACGAAAATTTTTCTGTGATAAAAGACCTGTCCCCTTGACATAATGAAAAATATTATTGCGATAAAATATTATAGAGAAAAAAGAGAGAAGAACGAAAAATTAAAGGAGACGAATGAAAATTAACGCCGACGAGCCTTTAGAGCTGTTAGTCTCAGTAAATCCCACGAACAGCATATTGTTCGTAGAAATCAAGAATTTAATTTTTCGGAATTCTGTGAAAGTAAGTGGTTTGAAATTATTATCGATACTGAGAGAAATTTACACAAAAATACGCTTCGAGTTTAAGAGGAGAATTGACGGCTACGAGATGATATTATTTCTTCCTACATATTTCATGGCTTAAAGTTGAAGTATACAAAATATTTATAAATGTTGACTTCATAATGAAAATTGACAAAATAGTCCTTAATGCATTGAATTATGTAATGTATACCAAGTTTATTTCTCATCAATCAAACCATCTATTGGTGATAATTATTTTATTAAAGACCGACATCCGACGGAACCGGGATCCGGTTCCGTCAGACTTTTTTCATGTCCGTTTCTCCTTGCGAATTTTCCTAGGTGCAAAGTCACCTAAACCCCTTTCCTTGTGACAAATAGAAGATTCAGTAAAAAATGAATTTACGTCGTAAAGGAATTTATCAAGAAGTAAATTATGCACTGCGTAGAAAGACGCGGCATAAAAAAGACGCTATATTCTTTATCGATGGTGGCAAGTCATTGTAAAATTTAATGCCAATTACCTTCGGACCGAGAGAGAAAATATTTAAATTTTACAGAGGGGTATGGAGATCAGTAATTATTCCAGTGAAATGGTGATGACAATCCAGCTTTTTCAAAAAGGGAAATATTCTGCCTGGTAAAAAGCTCAATATTAAAAACAAAAATCGAGTTGATGGTTAAAATTCCTAATTTTTGAAAATATTTACAGAGGGATCTGAATGGGACATTACTTATAGTCCTAACAATATTTTCTGAATTTTAAATGTGTTAATGATTTGGTAGGAGAAACCCCAAAGGACTATTCCGTAAGATACATGGGAATGGAAAATGTGCAAAGCAGACCTTTTTTTTACACATCAATATTAAGAGAATGTTTTAGAACAGATAGCATATGAAATAGAGTTATGATTTTTATACAGACAATCAATATGTGCTGACCATTTAAGCTGAGGATCAAAGTGAATACCCAATATTATATATATATTACAATAATACCTAGTTGTTATATTCCGGTAACTACTGGAACTACGAGTGCTGTATGATAAGTACCCGTGTTTAGTGACTGATGGCACCACTGACACAAAATGTGTATGCCATAATTCTAGATGGCGTTAAATTATGGCATGTCAAAATGATTATGGCATGTCAATTATGACTGACAAAATTTCAAACAGATTAATCGAGTAGTTTTGTTTTGATAGCTGTTGAAAGTAGTCAAATTCCTGTTTGCTTGCCACTATGGAGAAAGGGCAATATCGATCAGTGAATCGATTTCTTTTTTTTTTTGGATGGGAAGACGTGTGAGGAAATCAAGGTGAAATTACATCCTGTTTTTTTAGGACCATGCACCTTCGATGACTACCATCAGATATTGGTTTAATGAATTCAAGCGTGACCGAACATGCATTTCTGATGAAGAGCAGTCCAGGCCGTCCGATTGAAGTGACTACGGAGGATATGGTTAACAAAGTCCATGATATCGTGCTAGCAGATCGCCGTGTGAAGATCAGGGAGATTGCTGGCATTGTAAACATCTCAATTGAACGCATACATGATAAAGCTATCGGCAAGATGGGTGCCGCGTTTGCGCCCAGTGGAGCAAAAACAGAATCGCATGACAACTTCGGAGCACTGTTTGGACATGTTTAAGCGCAATCCGAAAGTGGATTTCACCCGGCGAACCTGCTCCAAAGAAGGCGAAAACGATTCCATCAGCCAAAAAAGCAATGGCCACCGTTTTTTGGGATTCGCGAGGCATCATCTTCACCGACTATTTGAAGAAGGGAAGGACAATCACCGGGCAGTACTATGCTGATTTATTGGACCGAATTATTTTAACAATTTATTGAGGCAAAATCGGCCCCATTTGGCGAAGAAAAAAGTGCTCTTCCATTATGAAAATGCAACAGCTCACTCATCTGCAATCGCCACAGCATAATTGGTCGAATTACGGTACGAATTACTACCTCATCCACCCTATTCTCCAGATTTGGCCCCATGCGATTTATTTTTGTTTGCAAACATGAAAGATGGCTTGGGAGAAAGCGATTCACGTCAAACAAGGAAGTCATCGCCGTAACAGAGGCCTATTTTGCAGAGTTCGACAAAACGTATTTTTTTGATGGCTTGAAAAGGTTAGAATATCGCTGGACTAAATGTATTGAGTTAATAGGAGACTATATTGAGAAATAAATTTAAAGGAAGAAGAGGAAAAGCAAGAAAACGCATATTTAAAAATACGTTTTCTTGCCTACCACAGGTACTTATCATACAGCACTCCTAATACTATTCATTTTCCTTGATGAAGTAAGGATAGTCATTGTATAAAATTTTCCACATTTAGTGTTAAGCAGTTTGAGTCACACCAGCCTATTAACCAAACCAGTCATATTAACCCAACAAACACCAGTTTATTAACCCAATAACGGTTTCATTATCAGGAAGGTGTTCAATAGATTTTATACTTAAAGGGGATATCAATTAAAATTAGAGAGTAAATTTCAATTGGGTGGTAAAAAATTAAACTTTTGCTTTAACAGAAAATTTGGATAATTAAAAATTTGTTTCGAAAAAACGATAATTGTTAATAATGATATTTCTGCATTACAAATTACTACAAAACTTCAAATACAACATTAGCAGCAAAAGAAATCCATAATTTACGTCAAAAATAACAATTACTTATTCAACAATAATATTGCCATTTCGCAACTTTGGCCGGAAATGAGTTGAAGCAAGTGATAAAGGGAAACCAAAATCTTTACCAATCCCGACACGATTCGCGATCAAAGATTCTCTCGACTAGAATATATGTAAAAGTTAGTTGACCAAGAAAGTTGGTCCCCGGACTTAACAATCGGGTTCCAATTTATTTTTCACTTTCTTTCCTTTACTTCTGATTAAAAATGGCATTCCACCGAAATAGACCGACAAAACCGTAACATGCTTAAAAAATATTGAACACTGTTTAGAGTGTTATGTTATTGAAAATTGCCAAACGTTACCGAACTTTCGAGTCAGGTTCATTATTTCTTCCCTGCCCAAATTGAGGGCAAAGTATCGCATGCTGGCTTTATTTCTTTCCATCATTTAAATCAGAAACGACAAATTGGTCTAGATTAGTACCATAAAAATAAATTCGAAGTACTTGTTTTCTTTTATGATTAGGAATTCCTGGTCCCAATCACCTAACTTTGATAAAGTGCCGTAAAAACAGTGGCTTTAATCATCTTTTTTATTTCTTTTGTTCCGTTATGGCTGAGTGTTCCCTATTTTAGTTAAAAGAGTGTATTTCATACAGCTCGGTAATACAAATCAATCATCCTCACACATTTGATGATACATAAAATATGCCAATTAATTAAATAAGAAGTGGTAAATAAACTCAAGCGTTATCTGGTATGACAATGATCAGTTTTGTTTCTTGCATTAAAATTATTTGGAAATGTACTGAATGATCAATCTTAACCAACTTTATTTTAGATGTCAGCTTTTCGACGCTTTTAAGGAAATTAATTCACAAAATGTTATTCACAGCTGTTTTGAAGCTATCGAATGAAAGTGCTTATTTTTTGTATAACCACTGTTGTATAACCACTGTTACTGGGTAAAAATCTCTTTTGGAAATCAGTTTGGGTTGATTTTCCTCTTAACAGCTGCCTACAAATATTGCGGAATTTTTTGTAACTTTTTAAGCAAAAGTTGGAACGAAACTGCGCGTGAAATTTATTTATGTTTTTAAACTCATATGCTATGATCAAAGTCATTCTTCACTTGCAGTACATTCTGAGACTGCCTGATATACTCTCAGGGTGCTTGAGATATACTGAGAGCATCTGATTCGCTCTGAGAGTATCTGAGACTTACTGAGAGCATCTGATTCGCTATGGGAGTATTCAGACATTCTAAGTCCGAGAGTCCGAGACACTCTGGGACTATCTGAGACATACACTCTAGGAGCGTCTGAGTAGTAGCGAGCAATCTATTAGGGAAGTGCAGTCATGATGCAATGGCACACTCCGAAATGAGGCGGCAGGGTACTTATGTAGACATAGAGACCACTTTTTACTGCATTGAAAATTTTCATCAAAATTCAACTCTTTCTTGTGAATGACAAACTGTCGAGATTATATTTACTCTCTCACCGTTCTCATTAATTATTATTTGAAAGTTCGTCCACCAGCTTGAGGTGAGAGAATTTTATTTATTTATTTCACCCTTACGGCGAGGTTAGGCCCAATGGGCCTCTCTTACACCTAACCTCTGAGTCATAGATATAAGAAATTACTAAAAATAAATTCAACTTACAACTAACAGATATGGTGAATTAATACTAATCTAATATTATATAATGCTAAACCTAAATTAACAAAAACATTTTAAAAAATA
>KZ308265.1:1479678-1510905 GCA_000376725.2 Ladona fulva
ATTGAAATCAAATTATCAGCCATACTGTGCATTTTTATAACAACTTTTTCATATTTACGAACAAATAGTACAACAACTTATACATTGCAGTTGATAAAAAAATTAAATTGCATTTTAAGTTAGTAAAAATCTATCTTGAAAAAGTGTCGGAAAATCGAATTTTTTTAGGTACCGCATGTACGGAATGCTGCTATCAAAAGTTGGGTCTGGAAATTTATTTTCTTCATGAGCCTATATCTCGAAAACTTAATAAGTGATTTTAAAAATAATATATTTTACTTATCTACTCATACCTCGCTGGAATGCCCCTTGTACTGAAACACAGTGTATAAACATAAGATGCATTTCACACCCCTTCTTCCCCCTTATACTACGCCTATGACAACAAGTAGATCGCGACATACTTTTAAGATAAAAAGTAGATCTTATATACAGAAAAGTTGGCCACCCCTGTTATATAGTATCAGTAGATGAAGGAAACAGTTTCTCTAAATGAATAAATAGTTATAAAACCTTATGTTTAGCATCTTATTCTGAAATTTATAAATAACTACAGTAAGCAATAAATTAGATTTAATTAGATAAGATTTATTAAATAGGCATAAAAATGCACTCTTTATATTGCACGGGAAAATAGAAAACAAATACAAAAAAAGAAAGACATTATTAAAATCAGTAACAGTAAATTACATCACCATTAATCTCAGTCTCAGTATATTACATCACTACTACCTATATTACATTATATATAATTTGAAACCTTTAAAGTTAAGTATCTACAAGCTGAATAAAGAAATAATGCATCAAAATACAATTAAATAAGGCAACTCCACAATACCATTATGTTATTAAAAAGGTACTAAACATTAAAAAGTATAAAGCAATTTAAAATATCTATCCATTATTAAACAGCTTATAAACTAAAAAAGTTGCAGTTAACTTAAGAAACAGTTCACTAAACGAGGGCACTGAACACTGGTATATATTTTTGATTTTGAAAAGCAGTCTTTGCTTTATTGATTTAAGTATTAAATAAATATACTGTATTTGCATGAAGCTACTCATTCCTAAGTCACTGCATCCTGGTAATGAGTGAATAAAGTCTGTTTGTTTACAATTTTTTCATAAAGCACAAGTATTTGCAGTAAAATTTTACAAATACTTTCTTAAAACACAAAAATATACACATTAAATAGCAATACATTTTAAACAATACTTACAAAATACAATGCAATGGAAAGTGATGAATCTTATCAAAAATCTAAGATTTAGGAAAATGGCAGACATAAAAATGAAACGTTACTATTCTAAAGACCAAATTCACTTCCTTCAACACATTCTGGCTTTAAGAGTTCCTCAAACAAGTCTTTCTCTAAAGTTCTTTTGCAACATTCAATAATTTTCAGACTATACCTGTGCTTGACTTGTAGAAAAGTCAGTCCTTTTTTATTCCTCATTCTTAATAACTTCTTATAAAGTGTGTGAGGTAGTGTCTCACCCATTTTATCGAAAACCTTAATTTCTGAAGTTCTTATGTTACCAGTATCCAAACCTAAGCCTAAAAGATGAAGGAATGTATCTCCGCATTTGTCCACAGCCAGAATAAGCTCTTCAAAATTACCTTCATCAACCCTAACCACCTTTTCTACGTGATCAAGAAAAACAGAAACATTACTCATATGAAATGCTGCATGGTGAAGGCATGTTCTACCATCTTTGTCTCTCTCCATCAAAAGTTTTGCTATTTCTCCCTCGGGCAAATAAGAATTAAAAATTAAAGGATTTAATCCATTGTTATTCAAAGCTGCAAAGTGAAACACGTTCCTGAAACAATCTCCCTTACTCTTAAGAAGCAATTTGAACCACTCCGAATCCCTCACTGTTTCCCTTATAAGATTCAAATTGGTTACCAAGGTTCCAGACAAATTAAACAGAACCAATAGGTGAATTACCTTATTACCATTTACAAAAGCACTAAAGAACATATCCTTAAGCTCGTCTTTTCCAAGAATCCCATCACAGAAACTCACGAGGTGATTCATATCTATGTTCTTTACGGAAACTAAATGAAATATGTTCTTAGAAGATTGGCCTTTACTCTTAAGTAGCTGTTTGAACCACATCTCATCCCTAGTGATTTCCTGGATAACCTTTAAATTCTTGATTAAATTTTCAGGGGAATTTTTCAACACCAAGAGATGTATTAAATTGTCCTCATGCTCATCAGAGCTCAGAATCATTTCCTTAATGTCATCTTTGTTGAGGTTTTCATCACAAAATCTTAGCAGACTGTTTAGATAAATATCCTCCATTGATGCAAACTGAAAAATGTTCATAGTAGATTGTCCCTTGCTCTTTAGAAGCTTCTTGAACCATTCGTCATCACCTACCACTCCTTTGATGAGCTTCAAATTCTTAATCAACGTCTCAGGCGAATTTTTCAAAACACAGAGATGAATGACATTATTACCATTCTCAACAGAGCTAATGAGCATCTCCTTGATATCATATTTTTCAAGTTGCTCATCGCAAAAGCATAGGAGGTCATTTAGATGAATGTCCTCTATGGAAGCTAAATGTAAAATATTCTTAGAAGATTGTCCCTTGCTCATGAGAACCTTCTTGAACCATTCATCATCATGAACGACATCTTTGATAATCCTAAAATTCTTAGTTAGAGTCTCAGGGGAGCTTTTCAACACCAGCAGATGAATGACATTGTCACCATATTGAGTGGTACTCAAGAGCATTTCCTTAATGAACTCCTTTTCAAGAAAAGCATCACAGAACCTCAAAAGGTCTTGTAGATGCATACCCTCTATAGAAGCCAACTGAATAATGTTCTTGGAAGATTGTCCCTTGCTCTTTAGAAGGTCTTTGAAACACTCATCGTCACCTACAATATCTTTGATAATCTTCAAATTTTTCATTAAAGATTCAGATGATTTCCTTATGACTAAGGCATGAAGTAAATTATCACCAAATGAATCAGCGCTTAGAAGCATCTCCTGAATTTCCTGTTTTTCAAGGTGAGTGTCGCAAAACCGCAGAAGGTTATCAAGACGTAGGTCATCCAACAGGGCTAATTGAAATATATTCTTAGAAGATTGTCCCTTGCTCTTAAGTACCTGTTTGAACCATTTACCATCACCAACAACTTCGTTTATAACCTTTAAGTTCTTCGTTAACGTTTCAGAGTGATTTTTTAAAACCAGCAGATGAATTACTTTATCCCCTTCACCATTAGTGGCAACTAACATTTCTTTTATCTCTTCCTTTGGCAGATGTGCATCGCAAAATTGTAACAGATTTTCAAGATACATGTCCTCTATCGAAGCTAGTTGAAAAATATTCTTGTCAGATTGTCCCTTACTCTTGAGAAAGTTCTTGAACCATTCCGCATCATTCACAATTTTGTGGATGAGCTTCAAATTCTTCATTAACAATTCATGGGATTTTTTCAGTACTAAGATGTGAATCAAGTTATCACCATGCTTATTGGTACCACAAAGCATTTTCTTAATAGTATCTTTTCCCAGATGAGCGTTACAAAATCTCAGAAGGGTTTCAAAACAAGTATCCCGCAAAGAAGATAGATGAAAAATGTTCCTAGAAGATTGGGCCTTACTTGTGAGAAGCTCGCTGAAAAGTTCTTCATCACTTAAAATTTCCTTGAAAATCTCCAAATACTTCCGTAATTCTTCAGAGGAACTTTTCACAACTAACAGATGAATTACATTGTAACCATATTCTCTAGTACTAAGGAGCATTTCCTTAAAATCCTCTTTTTCAAGATGAGCATAACAAAATCGCAATATATCTTCAAGATACATACCCCTTATGGAAGCTAGCTGGAAAATGTTCTTAGAAGATTGCCCCCTACTCATCAGTAGCTTCTTGAACCATGCATCGTCTCCTATTATTTGTTTGATGAGATTCAAAATCTTCATTATTGTTTCAGAGGATTTACTTATAACTAAGACATGAATTAGGTTGTCATCACCTTTGTCAGTGCTAAGAAGGATTTCCTTAATAGCATCTTTTTCCAGATAAGAAGCACAAAATTTCAAAAGGTTTTCAAGTCTTATGTCATCTCTGGAAGCCAAATGAAATATGTTCTTAGAGGATTGTCCTTTGCTCTTAAGGAGCTTTTTTAGCCACTCATCATCTCCCACAATTTCCTTTATAATATTCAAATTCTTCATTAATGTTTCGTGGGAATTTTTCAAAACAAGCAGATGGATAACTTTATCACCAACTTCATCAGTAGCAACTAGCATATCCTTTATCTCTTCCTTCTCAAGATGTGCCTTGCAAAATGACAGCAGGTCCTCAAGAATATTATCCTCTATACAAGCTAATTGAAAGATGTTCATAAAATACTGTCCCTTGCTCTTTAGTAGCTTCTTCAACCACTCGTCATCACGTACCACTTCTTTGATAAGCTTCAAATTCTTTATCAATATTTCAGGCGAATTTTTTAAAACACAGAGATGAATGACATTATTACCATTTGCAATAGGGCTAATTATCATCTCTTTGATCTCATATTTTTCAAGATGAGCAGTGCAAAATTTCATTAGGTCATTCAGATAAACATCTTCTACTGAAGCTAAATGTAAAATATTCTTAGAAGACTGTCCCTTGCTTTTTAGAAGCCCTTTAATCCATTCATCATCACCTACCACTTCATTGATGAGCGTCAAATTCTTTATCAATGTTTCAGGTGAATTTTTCAAAACACAGAGATGAATGACATTATCACCATTTGCAATAGGGCTCATGAACATCTCTTTGATCTCATCTTTTTCAAGATGAGCAGTGCAAAATTTTATCAGGTCATTCAGATAAACATCTTCTACTGAAGCTAAATGGAAAATGTTTGTAGAAGATTGTCCCTTGCTCTTCAGAAGCTTTTTCAACCACTCTTCTTCACCAATTACTCTCTTAATCATCTTCAAATTCTTCATTAACATTTCAGAAGAGTTTTTCATAACAGAGAGATGGATTACGTTATTCCCATTTTCCAAAGTACTAAAGAGCATTTCATTGATATCAGCTTTTTTAAGGTGGGTGTTGCAGAATTGTAGAAGGTCATTGAGATACATTCCCTTAACCGTAGCTAAATGAAAAATGTTTTTAGAAGATTGTCCCTTACTCTGAAGAACATCTTTGAACCATTCTTCATCACTCACAATTTCTTTTACAGACATCAAATTCTTCATCAAAATTTCAGGGGAATTGCTCAAAACCAAGAGATGAACAACATTATCCCCATATTGATTGGTACTTAAAAGCAATTCCTTGATATCATCCTTTTCAAGATGATCATCTAAAAATTTCAAAATGTCTTCAAGAAGAATATTTTCAATGGATGCAAGATGGATTATGTTTTTTGAAGATTGCCCCGTACTCTTAAGAAGGTCCCTAAACCAATTACCATCATCCACAATATCTTTTATGAGCTTCAGATTCTTAATTAAAGTTTCCGAAGAATTTTTCAAAACCAGCACATGGATTACTTTATCCCCATTTTCATCAGTGGCTACTAGCATCTCCTTTATCTCATCTTTCTCAAGATGCTCATCACAGAATCTTAGAAGTTCCTTTAGATAATTATCCTCCATGGAAGCCAAATGAAGAATATTTGCGTTAGATTGACCTTTGCTCTTTAGAAACTTCTTCAACCAATCCTCATCATCTAGGACTTCTTTGATGACTTTCAAATTATTCATTAACACTTCAGAAGAGTTTTTCAAAACTAAGAGATGAATAACATTCATTTCAGTTTTGATTGCACTTATCAGCATTTCCTTTAGTTCATCCTTTGAGAGATTGGTTGCAGAGAATTGCAGAAGGTCATGTAGATGCATACCCTCTATAGTGGCTAAATGGAAAATATTCTTTAAAGACTGTCCCTTGCTCTTTAGTAGCTGTTTGAACCACTCGTGATCTCCCACAATTTCTTTTATAATCTTCAAATTCTCCATAAACATTTCTGAGGAGTTTTTTAAAATGAGGCAATGAATCACATTATCTCCATCAGCATCTGTTGCAAGAAGCATTTGCTTCATATCATTTTTCTCAAGATGTTCATCACAAAATCGTAGCAGGTCATTTAGAAAAATACCCTCTATAGACGCTAACTGAAAAATGTTTTTAAGAGATTGACTTTTGCTCTTTAGAAATTGCTTTAACAATTCATTATCAGCTAAGATTTTTTTGATGAGCTTTAAGTTCCTCATGATTGATTCAGATGATTTATTTATAACTAGTTGATCAATTACTTTATTAACATGTCTTTTGTTACTCAGTAGGATTTTCCTAGTCTCCTGTTTCTCCAGAATGGCATCACAAAACTGCAATAGATCATCTAGAAACATATCCTCTGTAAAAGATACATGAAGCATGTTTTTAAAGGATATACCCCTGCATTTCAAAACCTGCTTCAACCACTCGTCATCTCCTAGAATGTCCTTGATCACCTGCAGATTCTTCATTATAGTTTTAGAGGAATGACTCTGAAATAAGGTTTGCATTACATTAAGACCATATTCATTAGTGCTGATCAACATTTCCTTAATCTCCCCCGTTTCAAAATTTTTGCCATAAAATGGCAAAATGTCACACAGATAGCTATCCCCCCTTGCAGCTAAATCAATAATCTTTCTAAAATAGTCAATATTACCCTTAAGAAGATCTTTAAACCACTTTTCATCACCAAAAATTTCCTTTATCAGTTTCAAATTCTCGATTACAGTTTTTGGGGAATCATTCCTAAACAAATGGTGCACAACATTGTGTTGATCTGGAACATTACTAAGGAGCATTTCCTTAACCTCTTCTATTTCAAAATTTGCAGCACAAAAATGAAGCAGATCATCTAAACACATACCTCTCTTAGCAGCTGAATTGATCAATTTCCTGAAATAATCAGCTTTATTCTTCAGTAGCTCCTTCAACCATTTATCTTCACCCAGAGTTTCCTCGATCACCTTCAAATTACCCATCAATGTTTCACATGAGTTCTTCCTTAATAAAGCCTGCACTACATCATGACCATCTTGGTCAAAACTACTAAGCATTTCTTTAATTTCATCTATTTTAAGATGAGCATGACAAAATTGTAGAAGGTCATGAAGATAGATTTCTCTTTCAGCTGCATAATGAAACATGTTGATATAACATTTACCTTTTCTCTTGAGAAACAACTTGAGCTTCTCATCATTTCCCAAAGTCTTCTTAATCAGCTTTAAGTTTTTCATCAATGTTTCAGAGGAATGATTCCCAAATAAATAATGTATTACATCGAAATCCTCTTCATCGGTACCAAGTAGCATTTCCTGGATTTCATCTTTTTCCAAAAGAGCATCTGATAATAGCAACAGGTTTTCAAGACACACATGATTCTTAGAAGTAAATTCAAATATAATTCTAAGACATTCATCCTTACTCTTGCGAAACTCCTTGAACCATTTATCATCACCTGTAGCTTTCTTGATAATCAGCAAATTCTTCCTTAATGTTTCAAAAGAATTATTCTTAAATAAGTAGTGCAAGATGTTGTGTTCATCTTTATCAGTTCCAAGGAGCATTTCCTTTTTATCTACATAAGAGTCACACAATTGCAGAAGTTCTTCAAGATTCATATCCCTTTTGGAAATAATTTGAAACATGTTCATTGAATATTCATCTTTAATCTGAAGAAATCTTTTGAACCAGTCATCATCATCTGATATTTCTTTGACTATCAGCAAATTCTGCAGTAGTACTTCACAGGAATTGTTTTTTGCTAAGTAATGCATCACATTGGAACCATCTTCACCAGTACTAAGGAGCAAATTTCTAAGATCCTCTTTCCCTAAAATTGAATCACAAAAATGTAACAGGTCACCTAAATGAATGTTCCTCATAGCAGCAAAATGAAGAATGGTCCTAAAACAATTACTCTTACTCTTAATTAGCTGCTGAAACCACTTGACATCACCTAAACTCCCCTTGATCAGTTTTAATTTCTTCAGCAACATTTCAGTAGAATTGTTCCTAGTTAAGGAATGCATTACATTGTAACCATCTTCATTTATACTAAGTAGCATTTCCTTAATCTCATCCCTTTCGAAATAAGATTCACAAAATTGCAGCAGGTCATCAAGAGATATATCACTCTTTAAAGCTGCTAAATGAAACATGTTGTTAAAATATCCAACCTTACTCTTAATGATCCTCTTAAGTATTTCGTCATCACCTAAAACCTCCTTGACAAGATTCAAGTATCTGATGAAAGTACTATTTGAATACTTACATACTACATGTATTAAATAATTACCATCATAGTCTCTACTTAGGAGAAAATCACCCAACTCCTGTCTCCCAAAAGATTTTATGATTAAATTGGTCACCTTTTCAAAAGAACCACTCAATTCATCCAGCCCATCCAAAAGAACAGCCTTATCAATGACCAAATACTTAGAATCCTTGGATATGTGATTTTCCTTTTCATGTCCAAATACAGAGTGCAATACATTGAATGAACTATGAAAGCTATTAGTAGGGTGAACCTCTCCCAGAAACCCTTTCATTTGATCCCTGTATTCATCACTTTCCATTTCATTTCTCAAAACAGTGTACAATTCTTTGGATAACCTAAGAATTCTATTTGAGTTTGGGTGTACCTCTCCTTCCCATTCGTTTGTTACATCTCTGTCATCATTGATGACATCCCTTTCATTTCCAAAAACATAACGCAGTCCTTTAATAGCACCACAGATTCTGTTGAGGAGTGTACTTTCTATAAATCTTTCCATTTGCTTCCTATATTCTGCACTGTGAACAACTACTTTGATAAATTGCTCTTTACCTAAAAAATCTCTCAAAAACTTCAAAACGCTTGAAAAGATTTCCCCTTTACCATTCCATAAAGCATGATAAAGTAAATCTTTCCCATCAGGATCCTTAAAGCTTAACAACTCCAAAAGACCTCCTGCTCCTACATCTCTCTTATCACTTTCCCATTTTCCAACAGGTTTAATGGAAATGCATTCCTTCAGCACATCTATTAGCTCATGAGTATTTGCTGAATATCTCACAAAACTAAGGATGATGATTGACTTCACTGTAGAATTTCTGGTTACCAGATTTCTTAACAAGGAAACAGGAAGACAGCCCAAAATTTTGTACACATAATTAAAATAATGGAAACACCTTTCCTTTCCAATTAACTCTTTTAGTGTTGTCTCTAATTCTCCAATGACCTTACTAACTAAATCTTGCTCAGCGATTTCTTCAAAGTTTTCCAGCAACTTTTTCACTATTTTGCAGACACAGAAATAATTTAACTCTGGCATGCCCCATGCACATGCTGAAGGTATCTTTTTTACAATTGACTCAAGGATACTTGTTTCTTCAAAGAATTCCTTGGTAAGTTTTTCAAAATTTTGCTTTTCCAAAGCACTTGAAAGGAATCTTCTCACTACATTATATTTCTCATCAAAGAGCATCTTAATGAAAGGCTCTTTTTTTATCTCCCGCCTCAGGGATTCTGCTTTGAAAAACTCAGCAAATGTAAAATGGAGGAAATCTATTTCTCCGCCATGTTTAAACACCACTCCAAGATCAACACAGAGTTCAAGGTCTTCTTTATCCTTTTTGGGGTCCAAGTAAGCATTTCCCTCATCCATTAACTGATCTGCTAACTTCATATGAATCCTATAAGCATCTTCTATTCTTTGTTTCACCATGACATTTCTTTCCCTACCATCATGTAATATCTCTTGTTTTTCCTCCATGTAAATTAGAACCTTCTGCTTAATGAATTCAGAGTAGAGGGAATAAATGTCAGAGTGGATTTCCACATTAAAGTTACGGTCATAATGGACGATTCCTATCATATATAAATGCAACGGTATGCTCATGAATTCAAGAGTTTCCTCATTCAGCGAACTCTTACGAAGAATGTTATCAGCTAATTTGGTGAAATCCAGTTTTTCTATCTCAGATCTTAAAAAACCCAAGATATTTTCATGATGATGATGTTCTATATTTTCTAATGCAGTTTTGAGATCCTGGTGTTCTGAGTTATCAGCTAATTTGGTGAAATCCAGTTTTTCTATCTCAGATCTTAAAAAACCCAAGATATTTTCATGATGATGATGTTCTATATTTTCTAATGCAGTTTTGAGATCCTGGTGTTCTGAGTTATCAGCTAATTTGGTGAAATCCAGTTTTTCTATCTCAGATCTTAAAAAACCCAAGATATTTTCATGATGATGATGTTCTATATTTTCTAATGCAGTTTTGAGATCCTGGTGTTCTGAGTTATCAGCTAATTTGGTGAAATCCAGTTTTTCTATCTCAGATCTTAAAAAACCCAAGATATTTTCATGATGATGATGTTCTATATTTTCTAATGCAGTTTTGAGATCCTGGTGTTCTGAGTCTAATTTGGTCTCTTCCTTATTTAGTTCTAAAATGATGTTTTTAATCTTTTCTGGAACATCTTTCTCGTCTTTCTGGGAAGTATGCAATCCTCCTCCATTAGGATGCTTTAATTTGCTCTTCCATAGCTTTCCCAGGTACATAACCTGTGCTTTCCTTGAAAATGGAACCAATTCGTATGAGTATGTATTCAGCAGATTCTCCAATTCTCTTTGGTGATGCTTCCTTGTAGTTATTATCATGTTTGCACACGTCTTGTCTTTCACGGTGGAAAGGAGCCTCAGGGCATTATTTTTATATTTCAATGGAATTTCATCGAATCCATCGAAGAAAAGGAAACAACTCCCACGGCTACTGAATTCCATGAAAAACTGTTTTTCTAAGTCATAAATTCCTATCATGAGGAATAAGTGATTTAGAATTTTTTCCTCAGTAGTGTTTTGGTTGATATTAGCCAAAGATAGTGGTTCACCCTCCTTTGTGGAAAATTTCTTAAAATCAATCCTGTATAACAATGCATCATACTTTTCATGCTTTAAATCACTGATGAGGCTGGAAAGGACAGTGGATTTTCCATATCCAGCATTATCAGAAATAATGACGATCCTTTTGCTTCTCATGGATTTCAGCAACTCCTTTTCACTCAGAGTGATTTGCTTCAGATATTGGTTGAAAACATCATCAGATGAATTTGAGTTCCTCAGAATAAACTCTTTTCCAATATAATGCAGCCAAATCTTGCTTTTCCTTCTGTTTTTCTTACCAAAATTCTGAAAACTCATAGATCCTTTACCATTCAGGATAAATACTGATTTTTCATCACTGATCTCATCGTCCAATCCATGAAGCCACTGCACTACCTTTTTATCTATGGACAACTTCTGAAATTCTTCCATACTCAAGCCAGACAAGAAAATGCTAGTGTCATGCAGCAAATGTTTAAAAACATTCCTATCCACAATTGTTGCCCTAAACTCTCTCTCAATATACGTGCCAGAGATGTAGCCCTTAGAAACCAGTTCTTCACCATCTTTGACTTCAATCACTTCTCCACTCATTATCCTAATTATGTCCTTTTCGCTGAAATCCTTGGGAACATTCTTCTTCTGAACAGAAAAAGAGTGTCTCTCACCTTTGAAAACATATTCAATAGGTTGAGTGCGAAATTCTTTGTATTCTTCAGACAAATCCTGCCATTTGTAATTCACAGACTTGTGTTGGAATTCCTGACAAAGGATATAGGAACCTGAAATTACAATTACTTCCATGCTCTTAGTTTTGAACTCATAAAAATTATCAAGGTATTGGTATGTTAACCTCTCCAAATTCAGCTCTTCTTCGTCCACCACAAGTATAAAATACTCCCAAACTAGACATTTCAATGCATCCAATATCTCCTTTATTTTCTTCTCAAAGCACTGGCTTGCAAAGAAAAGGCATTTTGCCTCCAACTTGTCTCCATATTTCCTTTTTAATTCATGATAGACCTGTAAGGTACACATCTTCACACAGTTTGTGGTCATCACAGAAATTCCTTCTATTTCCATCAAAGATTCTCTGAATGATGGAAAACCTTTCTTCAGAGGTGGTGTTTGCTTTTCTTTAAATGAAATAAAGTCAGTCTTATTCATCAGCCGTTTCATAATTTGATGAGGCCTTGTGTTCCGTGATGGTTCTAAGTACACTTTGCACTTGGGAATAACATTCTGTTCATAAAAAGAGAGAAGGTTTGACAATTCAGGAGATTCCTGAAATTTACTCCTACCAATCTCTTCTCCATATATTCCTACAACATGAGGAACCCTAGCAATCAGCTCAGATGCCCATTGGTAATGTGGATATGTAAATACATCCTCAATAACTGATTCTACTTTACATGATTTGTTTAATAAAGATTGCACAGCTTCAACAATGTTTTGGAATTTCTCGATCAAGCAGGAATCTTCTTCCTTATAAGGCTCTGCATTATTCTTAAAAATAGTTGTCATGGCTAAGTGGCATAGTTCCTCCGCCACCACACCATACACTTTAGCCCTCTTCTGAGAATTGCCAGATAACAAGTTCTTTGCTCCTATAAATATTTCTCTAGAATTTGTTAGAGTCAATCCAAAGATAATTCCCTCTACTTTGTTCAGACGATGGATCCTGTTGACCTTGCTTGAGTTAAAGTCATACACCATATCAAACTCTTCCCTTTCTAAGACTTTCATTAACAACTTGAGAATGTCGGACTTAAAGAAACTCTCAAGCATGGACCTGACTGCATTAAGATGCAGCCGATTAAATCCCTGTGGAGACTGGCTCCAGGATATTAATCTAAAAATACAGGACTTCTCCAATTTCTTGTTGTACTCGAAGAGGAGGTAGTTTACACGTGAGAGATCTATCTTCAGGTCATATAAATCACGAATCTCAGAATTATGTATCTTCACACCTTTATGAATTAAATACGCAGATATTTCATATTGCTCACAAGATAATGCCTGATAGAGAGCTGAAGTTCTTTTGTATGAAAAGATTTGACCCGAAGCATCATCTTGTAGCAAATGCCTCACCAACTCGATGTCACCATTCCCAATGGCCATGTGTAATTCTTCATATTCCTCTGCATCCTGGTCCAGTTGCTTGGGGTCCACCTTCCTATGCTATAAATGGAGAGCTTTAATAAGTAACTGAACTCTTCTTATGACATGATGCTATTAATATAATATTTTGGAGTTTTAGTGGAATTTAGTCTGTGTCACATGACTATACACAGATTACACAGAAGTAAAGAACATAGATTTAAAAGGATACTAACTTAATAATTTTCACTTTTCTTGGATTGTTATTGGAAGGAATTTCCAGAAAGTTACCGTGACATAATGAATGATTAATGAAAAGTTTGTTTTGTGTGGAGGTACAGTGCTGGCAAAAATTCTCACAACACTTCATAGCTTCTGTGGATTAATGGAATAATGATGAGAACCAAGCCTGAATTGCAACTTGGTAGGAGCAATTGGTGTGGCTGTGACATAAAGGTTGGCATAATAACTGATACAAGGGAAAGGTGTCTATGAGAAACCATGTTTGGGTATGCTAACCAAAAGAAAATATTGTGGAAGCATTAGGTTGCTGGGTGACGTAACCACATAGTTACACATGAAGATCAGTGACCATCACTATATGGATGGGACCCTGATTGAAGCTTTCTTTAGGATTTGGATAGCAGAGCTATTAAGTAAGATCTGGTAACAGAGAAAAGAACTGTTATAATGATGAGGGAAATATGTTTACATTTGAGCATGAATGAAAATACAATTAAAACAGGGATAGTGATACTCTCTCCATGTAAGTGAATCAAACATACACATTCCATTATGTATTTTATTATTGGCTGAAAAAAACACTAACCATTTACCTTATTGTCATGATAAACAAAGAGAAAGAAATAGTTGGAGTAGAGAACATAAGGAAGTCATGTCACTTTCTAAGAAAGATACATAGATAGAAAAAATGATGCATAAGAAGAAATTGGTAGTTGGGAGGTTTGGGGAAGGAAGAGAATTTATCAAAAGTTACGTAACAAACAATTGCTTATGTAACAACAATTACATAATTCTTAATAAATTATGGAAATTTTCCATCAAATATTGGTTAACATGATTCTTTAATAAGCAAGAAGATCATCCACTTTCATGTTTCATTTTATCTTTCCTCATTGGGGGGTTTGAACCCCCAAAATCCCCCCTTATGTATGCCATTGGTCAAAACCCAGACATTTTACACAAAATGGAAGATATATGCATTCATCTAGATGGGAGTAACATAAAAATAACAATGGCTTTTATGAAATGGATTATGTGATCATTAGAGCTATGTTCGGGGTCAAGTTAGGTGTTTTTGTGGAAAGAGTACAGGATGCACATGTACTGCAATGCAGTTCATATTTTGGCACTGAAAGTCATCCTGCGCATAACTAATTGGTAATGCTGTGGATAAATAGGGATTATACTGGGTATACTGAAGAACAGTAGGAGTAGATTATAGAAAATTTAATCTGCCATTACAGATCAGTTGACACAGTTATTGATGGAATGATAGAGACCAAGAACTGCACAGGAAGACCAATTGGGATATATGGACCAGATTTCTGAATGGAGTGTAAGGAGGTTAAAAGACTGGGTCAGGACAGAAGTGAATGGAAGATGACAACTGAATCTAAATAGCAGAAAGTCAGGTACCTAAAAATATTTGAGACAGAGGAGTTTCTACATGGAGATTACCAATAAAACTTGCCTTAGAATGAAATATAATTGAGATGCATACAAACACTTTGCAAGCTCAAGAGATCGTCCTAAAGTTTAAAAATTAGTGCTTTAAAAAATACTAGATATAACCTTTAGGACAGGGATGGTGAACTTTTCGTGTAAAGAGCACCATAATTAAAAAGTATAGCATAGTTGTACAGTATGGTATGGTTAATTATCCATAGGAAAAGTACAGATTGCCTGAATTCGACAAAAGAGTAATAAGTAAACCTTAGAATACTTGAAGAAATATTAGTATACAGAACTTTTTTCTTTACATATTACTATATTACAAGGCATAATATGTTCTGAATCAATTCTTTTTTATTGACTGTATCTATGTATGTACAGTGGTACTTGACTTCCAAACCACTCACCATACGAAGTTTTTTACTTACAAGCATTTCTCATACTCCATTATGACCTCAAGATACAAACTGAATTTTGATGAACCATGGTGCTTTTATAATCCCAAGTAATGGAGTATGTATGCACAGCGCATGTAGATAACCACGAAATAAACCTCTCCCTGGTGCAACTTTTTGTCTAATTTGACAGAATTTACAGTAATGTACACAATTTGACAAAATTTGCATGCATTGCCTTAATCTTTCTTTTTTTGTGAAAAACTAAAATAAGATAATGTGAGTCCTACGAGATTTTTTTTTGATAAAGATCAAAAGGCCACACAGACATCTATTAGAGAGAGAGCGCTCCAAGAGACTTGAAAGTTGCACCAGCCTTATCTTCTGTTCACTTTGTATGCAATATTTAAACCAATTATTCTACCAATGTGTGGGAGTTTAGGCCACCGCTGCACTGTCTCAGTGTTTAGAATCCAATCAGATTTCACACTCATAGTCATGAGCTTCTCTGCTTCTTTTACATTTTTCCTTAGCATTTTCAGAAGAAATTCTGTTAGCTATAGAGAAGTCAATCAAAAAGATCAGTCATAGGCAATTCCTTTCTTTTCTATAACTTATAAGACCTAAAATTAATTAAATAATTACAGACAAACTCATTTATCTATTGTCCTTCAGGGAACATATTGCAACCTACAAAGGTTAAAATATGGGACCAAAGAAAGCTAGAAGAAATTAAAGAAGAAATCACAATAAATATAAAATAAAGAAATCATGGAAAAATAAAAAAAAGGAATAGGATAAATTGATTTGCATGCAAAATATAACTTGTCCAAATCCACTTAAGCAACAATTGTCAAGAAAGTAGATTTTTACAAGAAAATGGAAGTACCCAAAGAGTATTACCGCATTAGCCCAAATATAATGCGACCCCGAATATAGTGCGAACCTAAGTATTTTGGAGGGAAATTTGGAAAAAAAACTTCTGAACATGTAAATGATACCAGCACTTTTTATTTCAGGTTTTTTCAATGTTCTAAAAACAAATTAAAGAATTTTGATGCCAACATTTTAATTAAGTATGAAGTATAAATTTTACAGATACAAGAAATTACTTTTACAATGTAGTGATTATAAATAGATGCGCACGGAGGTGTGTAATATACAATTCTGGTTTTAAGGCTGGAAGTACTCGAATATAGTGAGACTTTCAAAGGTGTATGTTAAGGAAAAAACATCGCACTATATTCGGGCTAATACGGTAATTGTTTCATCTTGTAGAAGTATAGTTCTGGAAGAAATGGAAACTTTATTACTCATCTTGATTAATGATTAATAACTAAAAGGCGATAGTAACTTGATAATCTCAAAACAATATCTGTATAAAATCTCAAGTGGAAATCTTGAACAATATTTTCCACCCACTAGTAGTAGCAAACATATCAATAAAGAGTAAGGCACGGAGAAAGTGTTAGAGTTGATAAATAAGATGCAAAAAGAAGCCGATGCACATAGAAGGCTAAAGGCCTGAGCAACTATTCCACGCGACAAAACAGGACTGTTCTGGAAAAAGTAGCCCACAAGAACTTTCAAGAGGAAATTGCTTTGGGCACAAATCCATGAAAGACAGACTAAGTTTGTGCCAATGCCTGTGTTGATATGTGTATAAAACCTTTGTTGGTTTACCACTCCCAATACCCTCAAATCTTTAAAAAACAGAATGTTGACAAATATAAGCCTAGTGTTATGAGGAGATCAAATTGTAGAGCCTGGGCAACTAGGCAATTTTTCACTGTATGGATAACAGAAGTCTTTGCTCCCATTGTAAAACAGTACCTACGACAAAAGGGTTGATCGAATAAAGTTCTTCTTGGAATGGACAATGCTTCAGCACATCCATCGCAATTGGAAGAATATCTGAATGAAGAGTTTAGTTTTAACAAACTTAACTTCTTGCTTCATAATATTTCAGTCTTACAGCAGATCGATTATTGCTAACTTTAAACAACTCTACACCAAACTCCTTTTTCAAAATTACCACCGACATATAATTAACTCCCAAGGTTTTCTGGAAGAATCGTTTCAATATTCTTCATTGTTTGTGACTTATAATCAAGCATAGGAGTGCTTTTCTGTGAGAATTATAAAATTAGCTACAGTAGTTTGGAAGAGAGCAGGATTAAGAAAAGGTTGAAAATGAAAAGCAAATGTCATGAGAGGCCGAAGAGGATAGCAAACGAAAAGAAGACATTAAAACAAATGACAAAGCGACAGACTCAGTCAACCGTGGACAGTTTCCTCAAACCTCCTCCAAAGAGACAAAAGGAATCATCATAGAATTTATAAATAAATATTGTTTTAAATATTCTTTTAAATCCATATAAAATTAAAAATCTGATGAATAAAAATAATTGTGTTATTGTATGCAAACATTTCTAAGACAACGGATGAATTGATTTACCGTAGGATACAATGGAAAAATAGGTTCCGAGATACGAACTTTTTGAGACACGAACCCGTCTGGAACGAATTAAGTTCGTAAGTCGAGGTACCACTGTACTGTGAGTTGAGATTGATCATTCAGTACATTTTCAAATAATTTTAATGCAAAAAACAAAATTGATCAAAGCTACTCCAAGGGCTCCCGGATATCAAAGTGAACAACGCGTTCGACTTCGGCAAAAGTGGTCCTGGGTTCGATTCCTGGTGGGGCTCACGTGCGAAATTACCTCAGCTGTCGAAGTACTTTTAACGATACTACTACTACTGCCACTCCAAGTAACGGTTGAATTTAATCGTCACTTTTTTCTTAATTAATTGACCTGTTTTATAAATGTGTGAAGATTATTGATTTGCATTACTGAGCTGTATCAACTTCATTCTTTTCAACCTAAAATAGGGAACCCTCAGCCACTACGGAACAAAAAAGATGAAAGGGATTATCCAAGTCGCTATATCAAAGTTTGGGTGATTGGGACGAGGAATTCATGTCGATAAAAATAAAGAAATACTTCGAATTTATTTTTAAGGTACTAATGTAGACCAATTCATTGTTTCTGACTTAAATGAAGAAAAGAAATAAAGCCAGCAAGGGATACTTTGCCCACAATCTGCACAGGGAAGAAATAATGAACCTGTCTCGGAAGTTCGGCAAGGTTTCGGTACTTTTTGTAAACGCTACGATATATCTTTTGAGTAAGTCACAGTTTGGCCTATTTATTTAGGTGGAATGCTATTTTTATTCAGAAGTAAAAGAATTGGTCGACTGAGCTAAGTAACAGTTATTTCTCCGTCCTCTTGACGACTAATTCCATGTTTGTATCCGAGCTCTTGCATTTTCTCATGAGAAAACATTGGGAATTGAGGCCCATATGAAATACATGGTAAAAAATAGTGATACACATGAGGAGTGTTTGTGGAGACAATCCCGAACGATCTGTCTATATATATTATTTTGCAGTTGGTCCCCGTCTTTCTAAATCATTGGAATTTTCTCTCCTCTGTGAAGAGCAATGTGGAAAAGTGCGTTGGACGCTCCACCCTATGCAATACACTGCCACGCGCGCGGCGGTGGGGAGTTGCGGGCCATGGAAATGCGCCTTGCTTGCTCACAATGCGAGGAAGGGTCCTTAAAGACAAAGGAATATAAAGGACCTGCGTGCCAATATGGTGCCAAACAATAGGGTGGCATGCTAATATCCGATATTAACCGAACCTGGTACCGCTTTCACTGAAGTCGAACGCGTTGTCCACTTGGCTATCCGGGAGCCCAGATGTTGTAACTGACATATGTATTCAATGATGATGACTGTGAAAAGAAACCTATTAACTCACCTTCTTCAACCGGAGAGCATCGAAGACGATGAAGTTGATGATGACGATGATCATGAATATAATGACCAACATATACTCCGAGGCTTCCATTGCAACTAGGTCCAATTGCCAGGGAAGTTATTATGCAAGAAATGGAACCTGTGGGTAAATGATAGCTTTCATAAGGAACTGAACTATCTGTATGCCAAAAAGCAATTGATAAAATGCATAAATCCATCTATATAACAGAATATCTATTAAAATAATTATAAAGTGTATTTATGTTCGCCAATGTATGTATTAAGTCGATATTGCTATAGTTATTTTAAATGTTTACTTCCCGTCGAGTTTCTACGGGCAGATTAGCTAGTCGGTATTATAATTATGATCTTCTAAAACTTGAGGCCCAGAAAATGCTAAACTCGCAAATTTGGACATTTATAAAATTCCACAAATTGCATATATTGGACCTCTTTTCGTTTACCTATTAGTTTTTGATTCGATCCCAGGCAATTCACGGCGCCCCCTTAAGAAGAGCACGTTAATTTCATTCATACAAATTGCAAACTCCATTTGTGTTGCAAAATCCAATGGTAAAGAATCATCGTACAAACTTAAGACAAGTTATATAGGAAGGAATTATATAAAGGATACTGTGTATAGTAAAGGATACTGTATAAAAGATATGCTCTATATGCTGCTCCATATAATGACAATACTGATGATACTGAAGATTTTCCTTTATGATAAAAAGTCTCATAAAACTACTCTGAGGGATTTTAAATTTTCTTCTGTTCAAATAGTACTAACTAACATGTTTGATCTCGTTTCAACGTATATTCCCCGTTGAGAATCAACGGGCACTTCAGCAAGACTTTTCTATGAAGAGCTGCGAACGAATTTCGAAATTATATCGATGTAGGTCACTTATCATTGGAGATAATTGACTTACATCGATACTTTCTCACCCCTAATCAGGTATTTTTCGTAATTTTGAAAAAATCATTCGCCATAGTGTTATTAAAGATTCATTACGGCCATGATAAAATCACTCGGGTGAAACTCACTGCAGGAGAGAAGATCTGATTACTGGCAGAGGCTTTTCGAAAAATCCAGAATTTTTGGGAGGAGAAATGAATTGGCATTCCGGTAAAAAAACGAGCGCGATCTTGGAGAGGCGTCGACCAAGCGTTACAAGGAAATAATCGCTAAAACAGATAGTTGCTTCTAGTCATTCTTTCCGCATAGCATCAGACAAGCCAATAGGGTAGATTGGGTAAGGAATTGTACGTCTACTGACATCGAATACGCAACTTACTCATACCATGTTTTTTATAGATACAAGTTACAGTACAGGACAAGTTTTAACTTAAAAACATCTCAATTTCGTCGAAAAATACGCAGTTCGTGAGATTGTCATAAATTCGCAACTTATAATTCCCGTTTGCGTTGAAATGAAGTTCGTCTCTCAAAATCATCCATTTTCATGTTGAAAGCGACAAATCAACATAAAATATGTCCTTCGGTAATCGCATTATTTAATTTCTAATATTTCCTACTTGGCCACATGTTTGTCCCTCCGATTTGTATATCGTACATACTTCGCAAATGCTGGAATCTGAAAAAGTTACCCCTCTGCATAAAGTCGTTGGTTCCTACAACACTAAGCGGATCTATAATCCCCATTCGTTCTTATCGGATGATGCAACAGCTTGAATTAAAAAATCACCTTGGTCGTCAAGAGGATGAGTTGTTTATAACCACAAAATGTTACTAATATTCCGTTTATTTGATCAAAATTCTCGCAATTTCGAAGGTATATCAATATTTCAAGCCTGAAATATGAATCGAGAATCGATTTCCTTTCTCTGGACACTTGTCTTGATTTCGTTGGGCCATTATTTCTTATTTAATTTTATGAAAGAAGCAAAGTTTGCATGAAAATGAAATTACGTGCATTTCTTATGGAAACGTATTATGGCCTTGGGTTCGAATAGAATAATTTTCGTAAGGCTTTCAACACAATGCTGTTTGTCTCACATCTCTCAGCTACGTAAATCGAACCGAATTAAAAGGCGAAAGATGCATACGCTTGAAAGGAGATAATACTCAGGTCGATCAGCTAAATCGTTTTAATGTGTGGCATTTGCAAGGTTAAGATATAAAAGCTGATGTCGTATTAAAGTATTCGTTCTTCCGAAACGAAGACATACGAATGCATCGAGCGTATATCGAGACGATTTAAATGGAATTGGAACGTTTGAAACACTTACCTCCTCATTTATGGCGAAGACGATACAATTACACAGCGGATCGCACAGTGCTTCTGCTTCAGATAGAATTGCTATCACGGGAAGCTCCACGCCCAACCGGAAACCACGGAACTGTTACGCTATAAAGAGATATTAAAACAAAGATGACGTCACCAGCTCTAGCTATAGGAGTGGCCAGTAGATGCGTCAACCCATGTAGGATTATATGCTTATCTGGATTTACCATGTACATTAAACCTTTGTTTAAATAGCTGGTAAAAAAGAACTAATTTTAGTAAGTTCCACAAGATATTTTTATTCCTACCGTTTTCAATCATCAATGACCATCATCAGGTATATTTTTACCAAAAGCACAGCATATTTAAGGAAGGAACCTGGTTTAGAAGGGCAAAATTGAAGAGTTTTTAGAAATTACTTTTAGAATAACGTAATAATACACAGCTTAATGAGTAGGTGTATATGTACCTATACGAGTACCCTTTAAAGTATAAAAAACATTTTTCCAGTAAAGATTACCCGAATTTATCGTTTCTATCGTAGGATCTCTACGAGGCGTTCACGCAGGAGTTGCCAAATGGTGTCCGTCCATAGTATCCGTGACGTCCTTAACATTTCTAATTTCATAAAAAACTCCTTTACTTTTAACAATAACAATTGTTTAAATTAATATTTTCATCGATGTGTGAGGTTCATCGGATATAAAATATGATGTTTAAAAGGCATGTAAAAGGAAATCTTGAGTGTTGAAATAGATTTTGAGTTATCGTACACGCCTATTTCAAAAACGCTTTCGAGAAAAACACGCCTTAAGTTTTTGTTATGAATATCTACTAAAAAGAATAAACTTACGATTGTTAACTGTTTATCTAGCACACCTAATATATACAGCTAACTTCTGCTTATTCTCAAAAGTCATTCAGCTCTTTTTTTTTTCCTATTTACGAATTATTCGAGCTTCCCTCGCACCTTTCAAGCTTCAGCGCTCCTGTCTCGCGGTCAGCTGTCGGCGTAAATCTTTAATTGCTGCACCATTTCTATGTCTAATTCTTCCATTATTTTAAGCAAATAAATCCTCATTTAAAACGCCTGCAGTTATGTAGCCGGCGATTTCGATTTTTGCCGGAATTTCGGAATGTTTGCCGGAATTTCGGATTTCGGGTGTTTCGGAGTCAGGCACCAAACAGTCGAACTCTCGTTGCCATTTTGTGTATGCCCTCACATAAGTATTTCAGCAAGTGCACCAAAAACTGTTAAAAATTACGTACGTATTTTTATAGGATTATAGAATATTATAAACATACGTAGGATTACACGCCCACATTTTCATTAGCGGGAGTAGGTAATTTCATAGCTGCTGCACTTTCTCCCAGTATTTCATCTTTTCCTTTGCGTAATGATTGCTTACGTTTCCGGCTTCTTGTTGCACTATAACCTTGGTATTTCCTTCTTTTCGGATAAGACATCGCACAGTTAACTGAAAACTACGACTGAAGGTTCCAAAATTTTCTCTAAGACTTGCTCCACTAAGGAAGAATTTTTGCATGCAACGAATCATACTGCGCCTCACTTTTATTACATCAAAGCATCTTAGGAACTATCTTATTACGAGAGAGAAGAAACGAATGCCCTCAAAAACAAATCAATCCAGAAAAGAATACGCAGCGTTCATATAATCTGCTAATATTCTGAGTTGAGACATTAGGGGCGGGATTATCTTTTTATTCTTCAAACAGCCCAAAGAGCAAAACTACGTAGTCAGATAAATTATGTACAGGAACAAATCCTTGAGATTGACAAAGGGCATCCTTGTGGTTCAGACCAAATGAAAGAGACCTCGTAACTTTCTAACGAAATTGGTGTGGCGAACCGAGTGCAGCATCTCAGCATCGGTACCACGTACACATATAATATGTAACATGTATAATATGTATTTTACCGACTTTTCGATTTTTTTACCGGGTAAACAAGTTAGAGGTTTAAAAACACTCCGAAGGTGTGGGGTGGAAGAAATGGGAGGGGTTTTTCGTTAGAAAATAGCCTCACCCTCCTTCCAGACGTCATAACGAAAAAACCGCACCCACTACTTCTACCCCACACCTTCACACAGGATAAAGGCTTGACCGCCATCCGAAACGAAGGAACCCTCACCCTCTCTACAGACGTCACAACAGAAAAATCCCACCCAAACTTAATCCCCCCACACCTTCAGAAAAGATAAAAGACCGACCACTCACTTCGCCTATTCACTTCCTTTGTGGAGACCCCCCGAGGATGGAAGCCTTGCTTCCGAAATGATCATTGGGCTTCCCAGAAATCGGTAATCCGGAGCTTCCCGTTTGTCTCTGAGCGCGAGTTCCGCTTGCCGAAAGACGGCTTACGGAGTGTTTTTAAACCTCTAATTCATATACAGCCGTGTTCCAACCTTCTCTTTTTCTTACGGGTAAACAAGGTTCCCCCTTAAAGGGAGGAGCGAGGGAAAGTGGAGTTAAAGGGGGGGGGGAGTTTATGTGTTTGGGAAGGGATTCTGGAAGGAAGGGAAAGAAGAGGGGAAGGGTTAGGAAAGGTGCAGTTGTTTTTTCCCTCCGTTTTATTTTTAATTAGTTTCAATCCCTCCTTATTTTAGATATTCTGTGATTTTGGGAAAAATGTACCTAATGATGGTCGTCGACGGCTGAAACCAGTCGTGATAAAAATATATTGTGGAACATGCGAAGTTAAGTTTTCTTTAACACCTGTCATGGCGTTCCACTTAGTACAGCCTTCTCATATCAAATTCTTTGTTTAAATTTTCTAGATATTCCTATCCATCATCCTCAAGCATCTGAGAAACACTCACTGATTTGTCGTAGCAATTTTTAGTGAATTTTATTTCTTCTCGAGTCTTAGGCGTATGGTATGTACATATACCTGTATACGAGCACATTTGACCACATGTGTGAACAACGGAAGTTTCGAAAATATTCAATTTCATGATAACAATGTAAGTTTCAATGAGAGGATATTGATGAACAGATATTTCAATCACTATGTCTTAGTTATGCAATATTTCACAAAATTCCGATGTACTATTTAATCAAAATTCACACAATTTCGAAATGAAAGCAATGTCCCACGAAATCTTTATTGGATTTCCTTTCTTTTGGCGCTTATCTCAATTTCATGCGACCATCATTTCTTACTACGTTTATCAAAAGAAATCAACCCAGAAAGCAATTAAATTAAACGTTATATCTTATGGAAAGTTCTTTACTAGTAATGGGCTCTATCGGTACTTTCCTGTAACCGTTACTAATCGTCACTCTTCCAGTAGGTACTCGTTACTTTCGAGTAGTTACTCAGGTATTCGTTTCCTGTTCGATGATCACGATGGCTGTAGGTATCGTTGGATGAGTAGTTAGGTACTTATCCGTTACTCATTCACTGTTCGGATTGCGGTGGTCGTAGAATGAGTATTATCTCTCTATTTGAGTACTTTCCGAATGGATATGCATTCAATATTCCGGTTTGAGCTAATCGTAGGAACTTACATATCTACATCTACATCTAAATAAGTACCCTGCAAGCCTCCTTCCGGCGTGTGGCAGGGGGTGTAAACATATAAGAGATTTATTAGTTTTGTTAATATTCTTCGTTAGTTGTTGGTCTTAGTCTATTATTTTCATTGCTCAATCATTAAACGTAATGTATTTTACTTAGAAGTAATTTCGCATTTTATAACTTAAAAATACAGTTTAACAAAGTTTAATAATACATGAGTATCTCCGTATCTTGGCGATTTAAAGTATTGACAAACTGACATTCTATCTGTAATCATTTCGCTTAGTAAAAGATTTATTTATGTTTAGAATTCTTTTATATGACTGCTGTTGAAACAAAATGTACTTATTTTAAAAACTTGAGTACCATATATATTATTAATACGATATTACCAACTTGAAATCAATGACCGTTAATTATAAAATTATATTAAATTTTATTGAAAGGTAACAACACCAGAGATGAGTATAAATTTACAAGGTAACTTGTGCTGTACTTATTAATAGTTAAGGTATGTTTTAGAAATGCCACCAAACTGGAGCTGTATTCAATGAGTGGCCTTACAAAAGAGCGGAAAAACACTAATTATGTTATTTATACTTTTACTAAATGTAGAAACAAAACTTAGTTTTGTAGGTTTTACTCTTAAAACCATATTTGGGAATGAAGAAAATGTGATAGTCAATTATAAAATGTACGTACATACATCTTTTGCAATAATTTTCACAGTATATTCATTAGGATATTGATATATGATCATCTTCATAAATCTTTCTCCAAAAGCATTTTATATATAAGACCAAAAGCTAGTTTACACATCAACTTTTAAGTATAAAATATTGCAGGGAATAATTTCCATTTTCAGAACTTACTTGTTGATAATGATAATTATAACATTGATTAAATAATTGAATTCATAAGTATCTTTTCAGATTTTAGCATCTTTTCAATTTTCACAATGTGCGAACATTGTCTGAAAATTTTTCTCAGAGTATATCTGTTTTACTGGGAAGTGTCTAAAATCATATTTTTAAATACTGCAATGCTTTTCTTATAACAAAAGTACCTGCTCCTGTTTGACTAATGACATACTGCGGTAGGTGAAAAATTGTATTTTATTTTCAAACAATATGCTAAGCTCGAAAATCTGATTTCCCTTTCCATAATCTATGACGGACGTTCGGGTGCTCGTTTTGTACATCGTAATTTTAAAAACTAGGGTGTATCTCATAAAGATAGCTATAAATAATTACGATTAATTACACATTATAAAAAACTATATTTTAAAATTTTTGCGTACGATAGAAAAATATCATTATCTTCCTCTTCCATGGTTTTATCCACGTATTCGATATTAAGTAAAATAAAATTGTGCATATATTCCTACATTGACTTTGAAGTACGATTGATGTTTGATATGTTTCTTATGAAATTTTAAAACATAAGGGTTGATAAAAATATTTTAATGTGCTTTTATTCCTCTCCACACTATTAACAAATTCTGTAATAATAGAATACATAATTCGAGTTGCAATTTTAACTATTAATGCTTCACAGTGAAAACGTATTTGCTAGACCTCTAAGTGCAATGTAACCAATGCAACAATTTAAGATCACAACAACGCCACCAACGGAACTGAACGAACCCAAAGTAGAGAATATCGGAACATTCGTTACTTCGGATCTCACGGATCCGAGTACCTAAGGAACGAAACAGTTACTTGATCTCCCGAGTAGGTACTCGCGAACAGTTGATGATCTCCAAGCGAGTAGTCGAGTATTTCTGGGAATGAGCACCCGTTACTTCGGATCCAAGGGAATAACGAGTACCAAAGTAACAAGTAGTTACTATTTGTCCATCACTATTCTTTACACTTCAGGGATCAAACCGGGGAAATCTAGGAAAGTAATTAGTAGCCAATTATCTAAGCACTCAAAAATTAATTGTGATACAAAATGGGATGAGAGTCTGGCAGCTTACATTGCAACTAAGCACTCAGCAACGCATCAACACCAGATATGCCGCGGCAGAAAAACAAATATCCAGTGTTTTTCCAATCAAAAATCCTTACACATATTGTATTGCACTAAAAGACAAACGGGAAGCTCCGGATTACCGATTTATGGGTGCATTGTCATTGAGAATTTTCAACTGTGATAAAGAAGTGTCACAATTACTGAAAATATGTTTATGAAGGCAATGAGAGGAAGAGGGAAGAGAGGGCCGAAGCGCAAAAAAAGCCGGCCAATAGATCGGTGGCATTTTTCGCACATACCTCATGGTATGGGTCTCAAAGGAATATTTCTGTCTAGTTTTTCAAAGAAGTCGCTTATTTTTGGGATTAGAAGTTCTTGGTCTGCTTCCAAATATTTCGAAAGTAAAACCTTATCGAATATACAGCGAAATTCCAGTATAAACGTAGGAACATTCGGAAGGTAAGTAATAATTTTACAACTACTAAGTAGTTGTAAAAGTAAGTAGTTGTAAATTTACTGACGTAAAAACAGACAGCATATCATCGAATGATACTGAATGCTGTAGAATATTCGTTTATTATTATGAATTATTATTATCACCCAGAAATAAGCAAGAAAAAGAAGATAGTGGAAGCAGAAACAAACGTAATTTTCCCAGAATCTGATTCTGAATATGGGTGCGACTTCGACGATGATGAATCTGCAGGATCGTCTGAAGACGACGAAAAAAAAGCGTAGAGATTTCATCCTGCGGTGGGTCCAGCATCAGGGACATACGTCTAGAATAGATTTCCATTCCTGACTTCGAGGGAATGCACAATGTCATTGACTTAGAAAACTTAGCCCCATTTGAGTGTCTTTAGTTTATTTCCCAAGAAAATTTTTGAAATTACTGCCAAAGAAATAAATAGATATGCGAAAGGTAGGATTGCTGAGATGAGATCCCTTTCCCAAGATCGAGGTTTTGCAATGGAAAGATGTTTCGGCAGATGAGATTCAACCATTCGTAGCTGTTGAAATTGGTAGAGCATAAACCGTTACTTGCATTCTACTTTCAGGAATCGTTTTGGTTATTCCAGACACCAGGATTTAATGAATTAGTTAGTTTAGAAGCATAATAAAGACATCAGTTTCTTAGAATCGCGGATAAATTGGAATTAGGAATGGAATGGAGTTGCTCAGACAGTTTTTTTATTCAGATATACTTTCAATTCAAAGCTTCAGAAGTCTTTTCACAGCTTCAATCCTCCCCACTCTGATAAACTCTTTGCGGTACAAATTGAGGAGAGGGATGCATAAACAACAGGTGCGCAGCAAAAACCTCGATAAAAATTAAATTATACAGATAGTTGGAAGAAAGGAGGTTGTAGAGAATCTAAACATAAATTTTAACAGATAATAAATAAGTTTTTAGTGATTTATTAAAAATATAATGAAATATTGCGTATTTTAGATATTTTGTGCAAGGTCGCATACCCACTAGGGAGATCCTCTAATTACTCGTTATCGGAAGTTACCCATGAGCCAAAAATACTGTAAATACATGCATACCTATTATATAAAGAAGTGAGAACAAAAAATTGACCTAATTTCAGACTTTCATTTTTTCATGGATATTTGACATCTCAAGTGGCATAGGTCTTTTTTTCCTTGACTCACTTAAAGGGTTAAAACGTAAATGTCTTGTATAGGATGCTGCGTTTTTAAGTATTTTTGCGATCTAAATAAATTGAACGTAAAAACAAATCACCTAAGTTCGTAATGTGGTCGTTGCAGGTATAATGGAAATGAGATCTGTCAAAGACTCGCACTGCAGACGAAGATTATGAAAGAGCCACTCTTGATAAGGACGAAGGCCAGGCGGCAGATAAGGTTTGCCCTTGAGATAAGTCGCAATAAGTGGAAACTCAAACAAATGCTTTTTAACAGATCATCACCTTTTGATCTCTAAACAGATCATCACCTCTTTATCTCTAAACAGATCATCACCTTGATTGATTGATACGTAATTGATAAACCCCAACTATTTGTCAAACTCTATCTAACAAACATTTTATCAGTTACCCCAGAAACTGCAACTGTCATAAAGCAGTTTTTCCACAAGTTTTTGGTCTCAATTTCTGCTATTGTCTGTCCAACATCATGAAGACACAATGGATCTCCTATGGCCCCGTGCATTTCTTACGGGAAATCGGCGCGCGCTGTTGCCACTTTTGCATGAAAAAAAGACAGTTGGCAAAAATTAATTTCTAATACTTTTATCATACAGCAAAAGTAATTCCGCACAGTATGGTGCAATTTAATCGATGTTAAATAATATCGTAATCGAAGGAAAAATAGGAAAGTGATACTTTCGAAAAAATCGGGAATAAGTTACGGTTTTCTTTGAACCGATATATTTAGGTCTACCTTTCAAGAAACACGGTCCTTCCTTGTATCACCATCTGTCTCATTTTATTCACATTCCACCAATGCTATTAATTTTCCTGTTAAAAATTTTGGAGACAAATGCTGTAGCGAAATCTTGATTGTTCGTAACGAAAAATGTGATTTTCGTTACGACGCCGAAAATTGGGTATATTCAACTCACATTTACACAAAAAGACCCTCTCGTGACTCTTTCCGATTTTCTTTATACAAAAGAGCATGCTGTTATCCCTCTAAAAGTGTAGACTTGATTTTTAATCGCAGGAATTTAATCTCTAAAAATAAGGATGAATTTGATGACGAATTAACCTTCGAAATATAAATTCGTTTTTTAAGGTTATCAATAAAGTTAGAGGATGAAAATACTGAATTTATTTTCTCTGGAAGTTTTACTTCCAGAGAAAATAAATTCAGTGTTTTCTCAAAAACCTTCTCTCTTCAAGTTTTTTCCTACGTATAAATAACGAAAAGTAGCTAGCGACTACATTTCTCAATGCATTTCGCCGAAAATTCTCGGCACTCCCAAAGATTTCGCTACAGCATTTGTCTCCAAAATTTTTAACAGGAAAAGTAATAGCATTGGTGGAATGTGAATAAAATGAGACAGATAGTGATACAAAGAAAGACCGTGTTTCTTGAAAGGTAGACCTAAATATATCGGTTCAAAGAAAACCGCAACTTATTGCCGATTTTTTCGAAAGTATCACTTTCCTATTTTTCCTTCGATTACGATATTATTTAACGTCGATTAAATTGCACCATGCTGTGCGGAATTACTTTTGCTGTATGATAAAAGTATTAGAAATTAATTTTTGCCAACTGTCTTTTTTTATGCAAAAGTGGCAACAGCGCGCGCCGATTTCCCGTAAGAAATGCACGGGCCATAAGAGATCCATTGTGTCTTCATGATGTTGGACAGACAATAAAGGAAGCGAACACTATGGTTACCGTGTGGATTTACATCAGTGTTACTTTTTTGAGTAGCGCCTTCGGTCATCTTTAATTTATACTCCCTGTTTATATCCCTTGAAAAGTTAAATTACATTTTCTAAAAGTTTTGAATGTCCGTCTTGAATTGGAGCTAACTTGAGGAAAAAGGCAATAGGATGTGATCGTGGAAAAGAGAAATAACTGTTTCTTACCTCCATCAACGGCGTCCCTTTCGCTTTCTGAAACACTTGTCCGAAGCTTGATTTTCCAATCACAAACGCCTTTCGCTTCTTTTATCTCTTCCTTGATGTCCTCTTTGATAACGCGGAGGAATGCAAGAGGAAGGAGTGCCTCGATGTAGTTACGGGTGAGTTCGGCAGTTGGCGCGCGCATGGATTCTCAGATGGCAGACTGTTTATTCATCGGCAGAAAACGACGCAAACCAGAAAGCTCTCGTAACCGCTAGAAATACATCGAAAAGTTGCTATCATGGGATATTTCATTTGCTGTAATTTTACGAGTAACGGAGTAACTTTAATTCACGTTTATTAATACAAGTAATGGAAGGAAACCAAAATCTTTACCGATTCCGACAAAATTCCAGATAAAAGATACTGTCACAGGCGTTTCTTTCTGAAGTTATTTCACGACGAATTCCAAGATTAATTGGTCTACGGACAATATTGTCGGATTCCGATACATTTTCTTCTTTCTTCATTTCTTTTGCTTCTGAATAAAAATTGCAATCCACAGAAATAGATCAGTGCAACAGCAAATTTTGTGTAAACTTTCAATTAATTGCTTAATTCAACATTCCAGAGCTTTACTTCTACCGGGAGCCCTTCGTTTGACCGACACTCACTTGACCGCCCCTCCCTTGACCGACAACTCGTTTGACCGACTCCTCGTTTTACCGACAGCTCAACTGACCGACTACTCGTTTGCCCGATAGCTCGATTGACCGACTACTCGTTTGCCCGACAGCTCGATTGACCGACATCTACATGACCGAGACAGTAAATGCGCTACATTATTAATACGCCGTCGCAAATACAGATGGTAATTAAAAAGTAAATTAAAGAAACCGTCAGCTGGTCTTCCGTGAAATTATTTATTCGCACATATAATAATGTTATAATTAGTTATAAACGAATTATTTGTCAATTGCCAAAATTATAGTTAAGC
>KZ308266.1:1534-53104 GCA_000376725.2 Ladona fulva
TAATAATTGTATAGGTTTCCAACATTCAATAATGAAAATAAAAACCTGTAATAATCATGAACTGGAGATTCATTAAGTTAATCATACTATGAGGTAGCTGACAAATTAATTACTCTTTTCATTAAATTTCTGAATCTTTTAGAAAATATTTCAGCCAAAGCATCACCAGATCATTAGGTTACCACCGTGGTAGTCCAACAGAGCCTCCCTGACAGGAAGTCAATTGAGAGAAACATAGGTCAAACATTGAGATTTGTCAAACAAGAGGATCCACTAAGAAGTAACTGACATCTTTTCAATTATTAGAAATGAAATTATCTGGAAATCTATTTGTACCAGATATAAAGTAGACACAGGCCATTTATGAAGAGTTACACGTAAACTCTCTCAACAAAGACAATATTTATCATTTAGAGTCAGACAAATTAAACTAAGGAGTTCTTCTGAAGAACAGTGTATTTATTGAACTTTGTCATGGCCTTCCACAATGTCAGGTCAACTCATATTGATTATAAGTAAGACAACTGACAATCAACATGAGAAAACTTCATTAACAAATGTACTTTTTCAAAACTGATTGACATCATGAAATAAACATATCTTAAATGTAAGAGTATGCCAGAAAAAACTGCAATTATAAAAGTACAATGAATCCAAATTAATAAAAGAATCTCACCTGATGCATGGTTAGGGACTGAACCTGTCGCTTGAGTACTTGCATACGTGCTGTGGTGACCACTGAACGTACATCAGGAACTACTGCATCTGAGAAGATTTCATTGATAAGGCGGTGGTTTCTTATATATCGTGCATATGCAACATGCTTCACTGAAAATCCATCTTCTTGATCTATTGAAAAAGCAAACGGGAAGATGGGAAATTCCTGGTTAAAGAAATATGCAGGCTACAAAATTCACCATTGAAAAATATATCTCCACCACTACATTCATCTCTACATGTTGTTATGATTTTAAAACATACGTTGAAAAATATTAAAAAAAAAAGAATGCACTTCTCTCTCTCTCTCAATGTTAAAAAAATACTTTCAAACAGGAGGCCAATTGAAAGCTAAAATCCTCCACAATTAACTCAGAAAAGCCCTGGAAATTGACTAACCAATATGTGGTGTAAGGTAGTTTGTCTTTGTATTACTTGATGAGCAAGATTGCTATGGGTAAAAAATGTCCAAGGGCAATAAAAATACTAGAAAAGTCTAATTAATTGCTGAATCTCTATACAATGGATGTGAATGATATATTTAGATATCATGGTTATCATTACTTGAATTCATATTCTGAGACTTAATGATATTAGTAATGATTCTATAATTTAAGTTAAATGTGTCTTAAACATGAGAGCTTATCAACAAAATGTTAGTATTATGATCAAATACATGCATTATCCCAATTTTTTATAAAATAACCCAATTATTTCAACTCTGTGGTGTATGTCAGTGATGTACTAAGAAGACACAAATGCCATTTGTGTGACACTGGACCAATCTAAGGGAGGTAAAAAATACAAAGAAATAAGAGGTGAACTCTTCACATAAAGTTTGACTCACTTTTTTGACCGAGTTTAAATCATGGCTTTAGTAGAGTAACAAAAAGTTTTGATACAGCATTTAATCTGTAGTAACAAAACCGTATTAAGTAACACAACTAACTGCTACATTTTACCAAGAGATAATTTTTTATTCCCTAAGAACTCAAATGTCCTGTCTCAAATATGTTGGATATATGAAAGACATCTAACATGTATACTGATATAAATATATATTTGAGCTTACCTTCCTCATCCTCAGCAGGCTGAATGTCAATGCGCCGGTCTGCTGGTTTTACCCCACTGCCAGCACCACCTCCAGTTGTCCTTTCATGACCCTCTCTTTCCTCACCAGAGGCTTGCGCTGCCCGTCCCCCACCCGTTGTAGAGTAAAGAGAGGGGACAAGGGCACAGGGAAGAAAGAGGATGACACAGCTACACACACACATTCTTAACTAACTCACTACTCCATATACATAGAATATACAATGATAGGTAAGTACCACATCATAATAATAGGAAATAGCCCATGAAGGACATGAGGAAATAGCTCATGAAAAAGAAAAGCTATACAATAAAAATCTCACTAATTCATTAAAACCAACAGGGTGCACTTCCATCACAAAAATATGCTTGTACGCTCAATTTAAGTGAGCTTACTTTAAAAGTAATGAACTTAATGATTTTTTTAATTTGAGTTTTTGAAAGGCTTTATTTACTTTAAAAAAATTTAATATTCATTTATGAAACATTTAAGAAGTTTTCAGAGAGAAATAAGAATCTACTCAAAAAATATCCAATAATACTGAATCTTATATAACATTAGCTATAAATAATACTTATTCACAAAGAAAACTAGTCTCCTCAACACAATAGACTCACCTTCATCACATCAAATCAGATGTTAAAGATAGTATGCAATTTACAATGTTTTCTAGCATAAAATGAAGCTTGTGAAATGTAAGCTCCATTTCCTGCATGAATTGCAACACCATAACTAGGCAAAGGACCATTTAACCAACATACAATATTAGAGAAACATACCAAACTTACCGCGACTCTTGGCAGCTACATAGGCCAGGTATGCAGGAGAATTATGGTATACTTTCAAAGTTTTTTCATACTCCAACTGATAAGAGAAATTTTTCATAGCATTAAATACAATTCAAAAGTTTTGTCAAACTACAAAATGAAACTAAACACTAGAATTGGAACAAAACATCTCACAAAATTATGATTAAAATTATCTGTCACATTTATGAATTACACTTCATCTGAACCTCCAAACATTCAATAATAATTGATTTCCCCAAAAGAGATGCATTCTTTCGTTCATCTCCTTCTGATCCTCATATCATATCCTCCTCTCAAGAACATTGTTATTACAACATAATAAAGACCCCTTGCAATTGATCCAGTGAGTTGCTTAAACAACTGATGCTAAATATTGGTGCACATTACTACAGATCAATTCATGCACAATTTTATAGAAAAGTTAAGACTGTTACCATGACAAGAAAATATTGTTTTTTGTGGTTGAACATATATATTTATGATTTGAAAAATAATATCACATGCTCCCAAAGATATCATCAGCTTTCACAGAGAGACTATTAGTGATACTACAATATAAGAATGGAATGGATATATAATTTTTATCAGCAGATCATACTGGCTCCTTTTTAGAATCCATAAGTAAAGACAGTTCTTGTCTCACTTAAGTGGACTGTTCCTGGACTCATTACGTCACTTACATTTTACTTAAATATAGAAGTGCAATAAGCATAAACATTTTGGTTTAGCAGTCTTCATGGTGCAAGAGCATCAAACGTGTTCAAATAGTGACATTGTTTATTCTATTCTGTTCCTCCACCATAACATGGATTAAAAACAGAGGCAACTGGAAAATTAGTGGATGGCAGGAACAAAATTACTTTCGGATGTGTATATTTAAGTAATCTATGTCTTCTCTGTAACACGAAAGAACAATGGAAAAACAGAATACATCCAATTTAAACTGGAAGTAAAATTAATATTCAGAATATTTTCTGCTCGCTTATTTTGCATATAAAATTTACTGACTTACTTTGGTTTCTGTTATCATTATAGCAGCTTCAACTTTTTAAATTTAATTTATTAAATCAAATTATTTATCAAATTCAATTTATTGATCAACTTTTTAAATTAATTTATGTACCCAAAATTACAATGTAACGACTGATTCTTAGGCGATTTTAGAAAAGTTTTGGCTTTCTCAAAAGAGAATGTTTCTTATTATGCTTGGTCTGATTTGGGTTGAGTCATTCATGGATGGCTTGGGCCAACAATTTATGCCCAAGACATTCTCTAATTTACATAAGGTGATCTTATGCAGGTAAGGAACAATCTGAATTAAAAAACTTGAAATCAGTTATGTCTCATCTTAGAAATGAAACCCTTGTGGGTATTAACAGCAGACTTTCAGAGATGAAACTTCAGAAGTGATTCCAGTAGAATACAGATACATTTTTGTTAAGAATAGTAGTAGTATCATGATCTGCTCATGATTGAAATATTTAATTAAGAATCTAGGTTAAAACATTAAATGATAACTAATATCTTATTTATAATTATGACTATATCAATTTCTTCTTTGAATTCACTCATTTTCAAGTAAAGAAAGATATGATCATCAAAACATAAAATCATAAAATCAAAAACATATTAAGAAATCTTTTTAAAGCTCCTAGCGGAATATAATCACCTTCCATTAGATTAATGTAAGGAATTTGGATAAGTTAAAATATTTATCTCATAATACATTCCACCCTAAGAAGAACCATATCAGAGAGAATTTGCACAGATACCTTTTCCGCTTCATATTCATCCACGTACTCCTGTTTATCTTCGTCTGGAAGGTCTCTCCACATCTGACCAATTATTTTTCCTATTTCCCATAATTTAAGCTCTGGATTTTGGGCTTTTACCCTGTCCCACACCTTTCTGCTATAACGCATGTAAGGCATAAGAGGCTTTTCAGGGGCCTTTGGAGGCTTTGGAGCTCTTGCTTCTCCCTACAAAAATACACACATTAGCCATATTTGCTTAAAAGTCATCATCACTAATTGCTAATGTTTTCCTTTCCCTAAGTCTCCAAAAAATATTTTCTTATACAATTATTTTGATATGTATCTTTATTTTCAATCTACTCTTATGCTTGGAGTCTGTTCTGTCAAAGCCTATCATGCATGACTTCCTAAGGATAGTCAAGAGTCCACAGAACTTTTGAAGAGACAGCAATGATATGCTTTGGCACTGCTGCTTTTGTTCTCTAAGTAGTTAATGTGGGAACCTGAGCAAATAATAATTTTCTGCAGAGTGATTTTTCAGACTCAGTTCTGGTAGTATTTTTCCCTGTGCTACATTTTAAAGACAGATCTCTAAACACAGTAGTAAGAATGATTAGAGCATCATGTTTCTCTTGCTAACCTCCATTTAATCCTTTGATGTACTCCCTTAGCAGGGTTGATTAACTATTTCAATAAAATAAGCACTGTAATGATGAACCTACATTGTGATCTGACCAAGCTAAAGAACCAAACCTCTTGCACACTTTTTTAACTGCTAGCAAGTTTTTGGAGTTTAAATTTAATATCCAAGAGAATCTGTATGACTGTAAGTTGTCAGAATATAACACTGTAAACAGTAATCTAGTCAACTATTATCGAGAGACTAAGCAAAGACCTAATGGTACTTACAGCACCAAAAGACAGTGTTAGCTGTATTAATTGGCTCAATCAATTATTTCTCATTTCATCCAAGTTCATAGCTCCTGAAAGGCTATCATAACTCTTTGTAGAGTTTTTGTAAACATGACATACAACTATACTAATGTTCAGCCTAAATCTTCAGCTTCATTGAGTAGACATCATAACATATAGACATCATTAAGAAAATACAATAAGTAGGAGCTAAAACATTACTGTTACAGGCATGATCCCAACGGGTTTCAAAACATTTTCTTTTCCTATACAAGAATACATATAAAAGTGCAATCTAAAAAAAAAGTATAATCTCAGTAATGCTGATTTACTTCCCAAGTATATAGAAATTGTTGCCTGAGTCATTTTCTGAGGATGTAATTGATATTTACTCTTAATTCAATAAAATTTACTCAACATTACAAGATAGAGATGTTCTATAAACAGAAATTCATGAATGAAATATTTTTCTTGTCATGCTTACTCTATATGAGGACATATATATCTATACAAAAGGACACCATCAAGGGACTTCATATTATAATTTCTTCCCTGTGAAGAGACTGATGGGGATATCCCACTCTATCTCAGTGCTAGAATCAGCTCCTACCATGGGATGAAGATTTTTGTTTCCTGATATCTTAATTTTCTTAACAAGGAATAAGATATCGTAAAGAAGAGTATTCAAAGAAACCCACTTATAGACGAGGCAAGGCAGACAAGGAAAGCCGAGAACGGCGATACAGAAAACTTACAAAGTTCTTGGTCAATTAAGTTAAACTAGAGGAGGGTCGTAGTGCACCTAGCAACTGGAAAATCCACCTTATAAGTGGATGGCAGAGCATCTTAAGCTGTATTTTTAACAATGTGTTTCATGTGGTTGGGACGGGGACCAGAAGAAAGCCATGCATGAGCACTTAAAATGGGTTATTTTGTATTTATCCATCCAATATCATTAACTCTTAATACAAATGCATTGAAGAACAAATTAAAAAATTGATATACTGCACTTCCTTAAAAGACATATTAAAAACTTTTGTGGTTATAAAAGAGACACAACAAATGCAATTGTTTAGTCTGAGTTTATGCATTTTCCTGTAAAAACACATTTGGAAATCAAATCCATGTATATCAATGGTAAATGAAGACAACTGATTGATAATGAGGGAAATCTCTATTATTTCTGAATTTTCATATTCCAATAAATACATCGCACATACCAACTAACAAGAAAATCGAAGTGTTTCTAATAAATCATTAGAATTAGCCATCGATCAGGACCTAAAGGAAGAATCTGGACCCCACAGACTCTAAGATCCTAAATTATCAACCGCTGGTTATCCCACTAGTAGTTGGTATATGAAAAAAGTAATTCTATATTATCTTTCCTTTAGGTATTCGTTTGAGTCATGCTAACCAATTGCAGATTGTGGGGGGGGGTGGACCCCCCCTGGGTATACCACTACCTTAGTCTTATTATTAAATGAAATATACAGTATAATTCTGAATCTATGATGCACCCATGTTCTTTTTAACTTCTATCTACTATAATTGCTTTACAATTATGCATTTTAGATCACAAATCTAAGATAAACATATCAAACCTCTGGTTTCTGTAAGCTCATCTTAGATTCAACTAAATATGATAAAGATAATTTCCCTTTCTGTAAAAGGTGGTTTTCTGACAAATGAATAATGGAATGCTATTATTAGAATTGGCACTATACTCTAAGTATTATTGAGTAACTTTAAATATTGTCAAAATAATTATTTGTGGTAGCTTTAATGTTTGTGGAGTCCAATTTTTTTTACTTATGAGTATGAAAAATTGAATGATAAAACTAATTATTCCATGTTATCGTGTTCTCCTTCCATAACTCCTACATTTCTGTCACATTTTCTGTGGTTAAAGAAAGTTATTACTAAAAGGTAACGAGATTTTTAAAATGTGGATTTGAATTTTTTTCCATTAGATAATGCACACTGGCAGTTTTTCATTGGGTGAACTTTTTTATATGGATAATATGTTATAGATGGGAAAATATGGTAATATAACCAAATATTACAACAAATGACTCAATTACTAGCAATACACATAGTAAATTACGTTCTACAAGTAGATGAGAAATAACAATCATTTAACACTTTGAAATACTTATAAAAATAATAACATATTACAATAGTAATTAACTCCGGCCTCTGATTTTATATTTTATTTTTCAAGAGGTTAAGCTGGTTATTCCTTAAGACCCTATCCTAAAAAAATGAGTTGCATGTCAAAAGAATCATTTCCAGACAACTCCTGGGAATAATTTAACAAGTTCAAATACAAAAGAAATAAATTTTCCAATGGTCACACTAAGAATAAATTCTATTTTTAATGAGAAGAGTTAAAATTCAGCAGAATATTATTATACTTTCCTACTTTATCAATAAATAGATAGTTATAAGTATAAGTAAATAGCCAGTTAAACTCACCCCAACACCTTTCCCAACTTTCTGAGGATTGAAACCTGGATGTCCATGGGGAGATGATATAAATGGACTTTGGTTAGCTGAGGAATCCTTCTGCAAAGGATAGTATTTAAATTATCACATTATTAAAACAAAGAGTTTCTAACAGAATTGACTTTCATGATCAGAGAATGATAATGGTTTAAAACTATCATTCAGTATACCCACACAAAGATTAATTTCTTTCTAATTTCATTTATGAATATGCACATGATGCTAAAATTCACACATTATCGGAATAATTCATATGAAATCTTGAGTTTCTCGGGCCAAAGTTCATAGGTATTCTTTTCTCTGCAGAATGAACTTCTCTCACTGTAAGTAACTATTAGCCTTCATGAAGAAGTCTAGGAGACTGTTAACCACTTATTACAGAGTAACCTTCTTAACGCTGGTTATTTCATTGTTTTATAAAATATTCTAATATTATTTTCAGTAAAAATAATAGGAATTCTTGGAAAAAGAAAATATCTAAATTATTCTGATGTATCTCATGTTATCTGTTGTTTTTAATGACTACTCTAAGTATTTTTGCATTTGAGACTGAATCACCATATGAGGAAGGTTAAATAGTCTAAAACAATCATGTATTATACTTACACTAGCGCCAGTAGATGATCCAGAAGATCCTGTTGACTTCAGCCTTTCTGCAATATAAAAATTTTATGCATTTAAAAAATATCTGCTTATATAAATGCCAATTGTCCATATCAAACCTCTGAAAATGCAGCTACAGGTGACCATGCATATCACTTCATAAAATTAAAGAATAACCCACATTCCTCAGATTTACACAACCATAAGTTGACAATTTTGAAGTTAATGCCCAGATACTGATGACCTACAGCACCAGAGAACTCTAGTTTAATCACTTTCCTCTAGCATATACACAGAATTATCTTTGATATGTTGTTACATACTGTACTAGTTTTATAACACAAAAAGAAAATTTATAGGTCTTTGAATAATAAGAGGTAAAATTTCATCAAGGAATAAATTTTCAGCTGGACTTCTAACACTCCAATTCTTAAGCAACAAAGGCAATCAGGTTTTATAATTAATAATAACATAAAGGATAAGGGTACTTATGTATTATTAAGTATGTCACTCCATGAAAACAGGTTTCAAAGAGGGAATAGAGGAGTTGTTAACCAAACAACTTCCAGAAACTTCTTAGCCAAGTTTGAGTCAACATGTACATTTGTTGTAGGTGAAGAAGCTAGATAAACTCTAACAATTCTGCCAAAGGATTGGCTAAGAAAACTTTTGAAAGAAATACATCTGAAGTTTAAATGCCAGGGTTAATCCTTGAGTAGGCACCTAAATTTTCCTATGTGCTTATGCACCCGGGTACCTAAGTCCCATTTTTGTCTTATTTTTAAATATTTATGCAGGTGAATCAATTACCTTGGCAAATTAATTCAACTACAACAATGAGTGCTAGAAGCGCTTTCAAATCAGGTGACCAGCTCTGGTTCATTAAAAAGGGATATTAAAACATAATTTATCCCAGTTTTACACTGGTCAAGAGATACCTGTTTTTTTAAAGGGGTACCAGGTTCTATTAATTTTTAAAACATGTGATTTGGCCTTTTCTCCAATATGTGTATCATTACAACTTGCATTTTTTGTGTATATAGTTATGCTAATACAGAGAAAGCCAGATGTTTGACTATTGCACACAAATTACTAATAATAGTGTTGCTTCCTTATGTTGTGAAATTTTTTAAGTGACTATTTTATATGCAATATTTTATCTGTTTAGTTACATTAAGTTGGAACTGATAGTTTAGTGGTACTAGTGCTGAACTGAACTCTTTTTACAATTATTATATGATGTTATCTCTTGCAAATCACATATCTTCATGAAATTTATCAAAGATATGTACTTAATATAGGAATAAATCATGTATTTAGAATGTGATGGCTGCACCAATTATGCAAAAGGACTGCAAAAACACTAATTGAGGATAGTTAATATAAATATAAAATTTGGAAGGCAAACAAAATTATATGACCAAATGTACAATTGAAAGTTTAACCAGGCAGCCATTCAATCTCAAAGAGGTTGCTTCAGATCCAGGAATGTGAAAGAAGAAAGAAATTCAAAGAAACTGACCTCCTTCATTATTGAAAGTTAGAGATGAAGAGAAAGATAAGTTGAAATACTCTTTAAAAATTCAATAAGGCTATCTGCAATGAGCATGCAATAGCTTTTAATGAATGCCAAAATTGTTACTAATAAAAATTTATTGTNTATCAAAGCTTTTAAGTCCATTTGAAACACCAAATAATGCTTCCATACCAAACAATATTCCAAATAAAAATGAATCCTGTTATATGATCGTAAATGAAATGAAAAAGGCAACAAACATTCATGAAAAATAAGCCATCAATTGAGAAGTTGAAATACTCTTTAAAAATTCAATAAGGCTATCTGCAATGAGCATGCAATAGCTTTTAATGAATGCCAAAATTGTTACTAATAAAAATTTATTGTTTAAAAAACTTTTATTTACTTGATTAATATGCCATATATATCAGTGAAATATATGTGAGTGAAATAAAATGATAGCTAATTATTAATTTAACCAATCTAGAATATTTTTACAGCAAAGACAAATGAAAAACATGTTCGTTGATGATGAATAATACGTATATATCATGCATGTTAATTCCATCATCATGCCTTTATTAACAAAGATTGTACAGCATAGTAAGGTAACTATTCAAAACCTGTTTATATTGTACATGAAATGCTTTATGTAAGAATAAAGACGGCTTCTATATTTTCCTAAGGTATGATATTCTAAAATATTTGTCACTATTAATTACGAATCCAAGAAATAACAGGTGTGAAAAATAGCAACATGACTGGAACTGGAACCAGGTCTCCCACTTTTCAGGCAGATATTCTAACCACTGAACTACCACACTGCATCTCTTCCACACTGTTATGAGAATGCTTTGTGAGAAAGTGTAGAAAAGATGCTGCATGGTGGTGCAGTGATTACAACAACTGCCCGGAAAGAGGGAGACCTGGATTCAAGTCCAAGTCATATCCCTATTATTCACACCAGTTAATCCTTGGGTTTTAGCTGCACGGCTCTTCTGTGATATGTCATTCACCTTTCCATTGCATCTTGCATCCCTTACCCATCCTTACAATTACTAATCTATCCACTGCATAAGAATTTCAAAGGAATGATTCTTTTCCCATGGTAAAAACTCTGCATGCGACCGCCTATATTTGATTTGATTTAAAAATTCTTTTTCCCTCCTTCTCTGAAAAGATAACTTNTCCCTATTATTCACACCAGTTAATCCTTGGGTTTTAGCTGCACGGCTCTTCTGTGCTATGTCATTCACCTTTCCATTGCATCTTGTATCCCTTACCCATCCTTACAATTACTAATCTATCCACTGCATAAGAATTTCAAAGGAATGATTCTTTTCCCATGGTAAAAACTCTGCATGCGACCGCCTATATTTGATTTGATTTAAAAATTCTTTTTCCCTCCTTCTCTGAAAAGATAACTTGAAAATATTTAAAGAGAAGTTGGAGGTATGTACAAGCAGAGATGATAAAAGAAATTATCTCCATAACTTCCTTCTATATGTCACAGAATCACCTTATATTTGTTTCAGAATTTTATCTGTAAGAAAGCCATGTAATAGATTCCTTCCTAGTTCCCTTACTGGCAGAACTGGATGATTTGGAGAGGATATTATTCCAGAAAGTACTCGATGTGTAGTTATAATCTCCTGAAGTACTTTTCATTTATGCAAAACCTTAAAAGATTTACTTAACATATTATCTCAACCCCTTTCTTCTGCAATTTTATCCTTCATAATAGATTCATTATGAAAGCTAATTTTCATGGACTCCATTGTAAAGTATCTAGTATATACATTTTTTTGTTACTGTAGAAATAAGAAACTCCTATATTCCTTTTCTATTTTTATTCAATTTCAAGAAAAGAATCTATACTTGCAGAAAAAAGCATGGTTAAATCATTATAATTTTGGATTTTATTGGAGAGACAATATTTTACCTCAAGTCTGTGGGTGCTAACATTTTTTTGGTTACTTGTCACTGTCTTTCATAAGAAGGCTGAAAAAAATAGATTGCATCTTGCCACAGATGGCATCATGCCTTAGAATGACCCAAGGTGTAGGTATGCATGGTCCTTGCAACTCAAGGTTGCGTCTAAAATCACAGGAAGAACTGTTTGAGGATAGTGGAGGGGGTATATTGGAGAAAAACTTACTGTCACATTCTTATCATTTTCTAAAGTTCTGTTATATTGCCTACAATGAATTTCACTCTTTGCTATCCAATATAAAGCAAAGAGTATGTCAGGAAGAACAGAGTAGACTCATATTGATATTTTTCTCAGGAAAAGTGCATTTAATTTTCACAGTAAAGCCATAAGGCTGAATCCCAAGAAGGAAACTGAGTAAATAAGCAAGCTTTAAAATATCATACATACCCAAACTAGCCTGGATTTAAGGATGGTGAGCAATTCATTACTCAGCCATGAGTATGAAAGAAAACAAACATCATTCTTCCATCTCTATAAAACATTCAGAAGACTTAAGAATATCAACCACTAATTCAATCTCAAATACAGAGAGATTGTCAGCAGAAAACATTATTCCTCCTAGATAATTTGTGGCAGTTATAGGTACAAGGCAAAAAGATTGTTCCTTCAACTTGTAGATTTTATAGACCTTCCACAATTATTATTTATCAATTCTTTTGGGGTTTACATTCAGATTCCTTGGTTTAATGTATTAGTAAACTTTATCAAGAAAATATTTTCATCTGCAGCATATTTTAACAGCATCTTGTTATTTTCTACTAAATCCATGTTGCACTTAGGCTTTTAGTAAGCTGTAGAAGCTTTGTTAAAAATAATTTGGAGATACTTTGAAAGACAAGTTCAAAAATAGAGTGTAATAATTTATACTGATTATAAAATGATAAAAAGGATTCTGCATTTGACCAAAACACTAAATGCAGCAATCCTTAACTCAGAATGACGCAGAAATCAGCTAGTAAGATAAAAACATGCAAGACAAAATTTGCTGTAATTTGTTCTAAATTGATGAGGAAAAATATGTCTCCCAAATGCAGCTTTTCACCTTGCAGACAGAACACTCGTAAAATACCAATCCCTAAAGGTGTAGGTCTGAGCAAGATATAAAATAAAACTAAAATTCAAGATATCACATGAGTAACAACATGCATCAAATTAACCTCCTAAAACAAAAAAATCAATGATGAAGAATATATTTATACAAACACCCCCAAACAATGATGATTAAGTACCACAAGAGCTCTAACCACGGCATTCCACACACATTTGAGTTTCACTCCACAAAACCAAACACCTCAATTGAAAAAAAAATAATGTGCTTATAGATGTCAAGACAAACTAAACCACTATATCCACTCATTGTCAAACACCTCTGAGTTGAAAATAAACAAGAAAATTAGTGAGAGCCTATCAAAGCTTTTAAGTCCATTTGAAACACCAAATAATGCTTCCATACCAAACAATATTCCAAATAAAAATGAATCCTGTTATATGATCGTAAATGAAATGAAAAAGGCAACAAACATTCATGAAAAATAAGCCATCAATTGAGAAATATACCTCAATTATTGACCATAGATAATTTAGTATATTTCAAAATGTGTTAAAAATTTTAACAATTGAAATATATTGAACAGTTCCCGATGAATTTGATTTGCCATTTTATCCTTCATCACTTAATTTTATATACTCTAAACACAACTTTCCCATTAGTATGACAGTTGCCATCTAACACAGCTTAAACAATGATATCAAGTTAATGACCAATTACAGATGAAATGATCATTAAATGAAAAACTAAATTAATCTTTGCATGGATCTTAAATGCAACTTGACAAAATGTCAATTGATATTTCAAAAACAAATCCTAAAAATAATATGATTTCATTTTTTTCTATTTTCTAGGCACAGGTCAACATAATATATGTGAAACTGGGTTATTATTAAAAATAACACCAGTATTCCAATGAAATGATGATACATAACTTCAATGTATACTTGTCTGCATTGAAATCCATACCACAAAATTACATTTCTTAATATTTAAAGTTAAGCTATTCCCAAGAAAATGGCAGTTGCCCACAAATAACTTACTCCTAAATAACTAAATTATACATAGTTAATATTAAGTTTTTATTTGCTATATTTAAATTTAACATGTTAATGCCTGAGCTATAATGAATCTTAATGCCCATTAAAAACTCCACAAAAAGAATTATAATAGCCACATCTTTCATGGGGAAAAAAAACTTGAGTAACTAGAATATCTACCAAAGATAAACTAATATCCTATAACAAACTGATAGAATGGAGACAATCTGGAAGAGTAAGAAAAGAAGACCAACAATGTTGCTTGAAGAAAATAACAGCAGTTTGTTAATAAAAGCTAACTGATGAAACAAACAAAAAATATTATTCTCTGTTCCACATGCTTTCTGCCAATGACAACAAATTTAAAGACATACTTTGATGTATGACCATGCATGAAAAGATGCAAGCAAATTTGTACTCTAATAAAATTGATAAATTCTAATTTTTGAAGTAAAGAGATAAAAATTCTAATAACCTAGGCCCAATTCTAACATTTTTCAAAAATTAAAGCTACGATGCAATTCCTAAGGTGAGGAAGATATGCCTATTTCAGTGCATCATAACCATAACTGTAGCGCATCTTGCAACTGGCATCAACAACAAGAGTTTCAAACAAAATATTTTGTAATCAAATAGGCAAATACATGCAAGCAAAAATTAACTACATTCTCAATATTTTGCCATATAACTTATTTAAAACAGTTTCATTGATCCAAAAGTGTTAAACTGATTAAAAGGTTAACTTGCCAAATTTACTGCATTAATGCTAATTAAAGATGGAATTTAGCAGTGTAAATGTGCATACAAATTCTCATATAGCTTCATATTTAGCTCTTGCTTCTGCTAAACATAAAAAGTAATTGCATGTACCCAAGTTCACTTGTTGATATGTTGAAAATGAATATCCAATCACCATAATTATTATAATAATTCTTTTTAAAAATCAATGAAAACAAAATCTTACCTTTCAAAATGTTGAATGAGACAGGAACACCAGCAGACAGCATATCTAAGTAAGAAATATAAAAAGCATTTCATAACAAAAATAGCTCTACTAAATGAAAAAATTAAAATAAAATAATGTAAGTTAATGGTTATAATGTGATTAAATGAAATAAAAATGGATAACATGCTTAAATATCAACTATATTTGTAGCTTTCAGAAAAAATTATGGAAACTCAGGCCAGAAACCAACAACCAGTCATCAAACCATCCCATTCTAAAATGCCAAAAGTATAAAGATGCCTTTTTTAATGAAATGTTTATTTTATATTTTTGGATAAGCAGCATATTATGTTTCCACAAAGTAATTAATCGTAATTTAAAAATTGAAACTTATCTTAATGGCTTAATAATTAATTAATTTACCTCTACACTTCAAGAAACCTATATATTACCTTTTTGGGAATCTTTCTTCAATTAATATGAGCTAAACAGCCATTCTGAAATACTGCTGTAATTTATACTTTGCTTCAGAGACTCAGCTTATCCAACTCAACTCAATTGTAAGTCAAATATAATAATAAATAATAACATACAACAGGTTGAGGAAAAACTAGCTCAAAGCTCAATGATATTAATAAAATAGTGGTGGGACAACTTAATATCTCCAAGATTAAATTTCTATAATAGCCTAAACAATTCAAATACAAATGAAATGCCTTTACAACCAAAGAGTCATTTACTTTATAAGTTTCAGGTTTTGCTAGAATTTTCCTGAAATGCGGCTATACCTTGGCTAACAAAGATGCATAGTTTGTTCTGGAATCACATTCAATAGGGGAAATTTTCATTGGCCGAATTTGTGATGTTATAAGGTGACTCACTGTTTGTCATCTTGAATATAAACTACCCCTTTGAGATGATGGGTGTCCCCTATCTGATGCGGTCGGCTCAATTCTTTGTCACACATACTTACGGAAAAGTTAAGAAACTAGAATGGTCCAACCATTAACATTGCTGCTTTAAGTTAGCCCATGCAACCACTAAAAACTTCGTTAACTGAATTCATATTTATTAGCAGGGTCACTCATTAGTCGAGGTATCACTGTTCTAGTTAATTTCCTAATTATCCTATATTCATTTTTATTTTAAATGTAAATTTAAGAATTATGAAGGCTAAAAAATGTTTCTAATTCAGTACTATTTCAGTGATAATAGCATTTTATAAACACAACACTGGTTGCTGGCTTTTTGACCATGAGTAAACATTTTGAACCTAAATGTTAAAATTATTGTGACAGCTGTTATTGAAATTAGTTTTTAGGTCCAATCTGACTAATTTGAAAGATCAAAAAGAGGTAGAAAAAATAACCATAACCAGATTTCTGACATACACAAATAAATACAAAGTAAAAAGCTTTCAAGATACACCTAGAATATTATCAATTGCTGTGAATTTGCCATCCTGTCAAGCCAAGTTACATAAGATGCAGAAAGCATTTGCATAGAAATGAAATGAGTAAAGGGGTCAAAATAATAATTAAACATTAACAAACAATAAAACAGAAAATTTTCTTTTTACAAGCAAATGTAAATTACAAAGAGAGAAATTATAAAGCCATGCTTAGCTTTGCGATGACATTAATAAAATACCTAAAAGCAATAGCTGAACTCATATATAAACTAGATTCTATGAATTCCTTGCCTCATTAAGTACAAGCACTAATTCTCTATAATCCAAATTAAGCTATTATAATATTCATAAAAATGCATACGCACACTCTTCCAGATTTCCCTGTGTAGTATGAATTTCACAACTGTTAAATTTTAAACATCAAAATCATCTTACAAAATAATTTTACACTGAAATCGTATATTGATTACATTAGTCATCTTTATATTCACCCTCATTTATTAAAGCAACAAACACAAATTAAAAACATTTTTTTAAAATTAAGATGGTTAGATCATTGTTTACCAAAATGTATAAAAGGTATTAAAATAACTGAATTATTTTACAGTTAAAAGGGAGTAAATCATTGATATTGTCAACAATAAATAGCATTAAATAACTAATTTAAACACAAAATGATGAAAAGTCAAAAAACTTTACAAGATTATGAATTAGGCACACCATTCCACTTATGAAATTAACAAATGAACCTTGGGGCATGTTTAGCATCAAGAATATAGCTAATCATTCCTTCCTTATCAAAACCTTATAAAAAATACACCACTTCTGCCCTTCTTTTCACCAACAAAAATATTAGGTAATATGTAGTTTTTATACATTTAATCATCAAGAGATTCCAATCCTTGTAAAATTAATCTCAGGATCATCACATTATCAGAATTCTTGCTAATGAAAGAGTGTAAGTATGGAAAAACAAGATAAACTTTAATTTATAATTGATTCATATTTGTATTAATTAATTAAAATATTAATTGTTAATTTGACCACTGAGTCCGGCAAGATATTATGGAAAATTTAAAGAATGGTTAAGTAAAGAAAACTTTACATAGTAAAGCAAATTCATTACATAGGATATATAATAATAAAATCCTTCAAGGAAGAAGAGTGAAGAGCTCAATGAAATGTGAGGCAATAGAAAAGGAAACAAACAGATGTGAGCCAGTCCATTAAGTCATAGCACAGCTTCATTGTGAACCATTTTGATGTTTTCCAGTAATATGATGGGACTCTATACCAACAAAATGTTACAGACTAATAATTAAAACTATCCACAAAACTGAATAATCACATGGCGAAAGTTTAATTTTGTGACAAGCATATATTATAAGTGTGCTTTAAATTAAAACCTAAACCATAAAATCTTCCACAATGTGACTTCATTCACCTACCAGCTCTATTCCCTAATGACCTTCATGTATGGACAAATTGGTCCTAACTGCTTTAAGCTTTAACCATGGAAATTTGACTATTTGACTAAAATAGGCCTTTGCAATCAGCATTGGTAACAATGATGCTTCTCACACTGGAACAATTGAAGCAGTAGGCATGACAGATATTTGTAGAGAAATTTTATGTCATGTATACGTCTCAAAAATATCCCACCATAAGCCCTGAGAATTTCTTAGACTTAATAGGCAAAATAGTAACAAAATAGCATCATTTGTGATCCTAAAGTTCAAGTTAATTTTTTTCTCAATTACTCTTTCGATAGTTAAAGATAATCTTACTTAATTAATCCCTAAAATGTGGACTAACATTTTTATCCAATCATATGGTGGGGAGAAAGTTTTTTCAAAATTATGTAATTACATAATTATAATGAGTTATTTACTTAATGTGTAGAAATCTTCAAAATAGCATTAAACATTATTAACCATCAAACTTTCAGTTGTTAATTTATTTTCAAGTTAACAATCTTCTTATTCCTTGAACGACCCAAAAGAACATCTCATGGGCCTTACCTCAGATTAAGATACATTCCACGAGGATGCCACAATATTTCTAAAATGGTAATGGCCTTTAACTACGTTTTGACTTTCTTCAATTCTCAACAAAATAAGAGTTTAATTTTGATTACTTATTAACCTTAAAATACTAACATTAGAAGAGAAGCAATCAAGTAGGAAATATAATTTACCAATCAATAATGACATGATATGGCACCCATAACCATAGAATGAAAAGGTTAGGTAGAGATTCAGGAGATCAAAATATGGACAGGATGGATCACACAGCATATGATGAGTTGCGAGGCATAATTCAACTTAAAATTAACAGCATTCACCTTCAAATATGAACAAAATCAATAGCTCTCTCAGAAGCACTTTTACAGATTTTAGAAAATGCAGATTTATTAGTAACCGATTTCTTAAAAACATTTACTTCAAAGTTTTATCTGAAAGTCAAAGAGTCAAGAATTTGTTGTAGATATACTTATAAATACTATGACATATTCCCACTCAAAATCTGTCCCCAACGGTTACTATAAAAGCAAAGGTAAATTTATTCTAAGTGAGCCATATGACATGTTGGCCACCAATATCTATTGGGCAACTGCAGCCACTGGACTGATCTGAACTAAGCACAGCATCATCTTCACTAAAATGTTATAATACAACTGCAAGCAAGGAGTTTAAGGGATGTAAGGGAAAAAATACAAAAAAATATTTGAGTTTCAGAAGACCTTACTTCTTAATTCATAATTTAGGAACTTAAAACTTATTAGATCAGTCATAAATTACAACATATCCTATAATGCAGAGCTCATTTGCATTCTTGAAAGATGAAAGGCTGAAAAAATAAAACATATCATACAAGAGGAACGAAATTCCACTCTTACCACCTAAAATCAATCATCAACTGAACCTCTGCTGCAAGGAATTCAAGTCAGAATGCAAGGACAATTCTGAGGACTAAAAATCACTAAGAAAATGCATAATGGCCATTTCCTTGGAATTGAGATTAACAAACATGGTAAATAGGACCTTGAAACCCCATATAGTAGCAAAAAAATACGCGCTGCTAAGGGGAATTTTCAAATGATTCTAGATAATTAATCTCAAATATTATAATAAAAAGAGTACGACTTACGGTTTCCTGATACAGGAGTAGGAGAGGCTGTTGCCATTTGTTTGTAATTGGGTGGAAGAGCCATTTCAAATTATTATGTCACCTAAAACGTAATAGTAACGTAAAATTCTATAAAGGATTAAGATACTTTTACATGTATGTGTATAAACACAACAGAACTAATTTCACTCATGCACAAAACTATTTACACACTTAAAACTTTTGGAAAGGAAAATTGGGAACAACTCTATTCAAATGCATTGTGTAATCGTGGTTAACATTTCAAACTGATCGGTACAGTCAATATTACTCAATGAATTACATTCAGCCTTATTCCATGTGAAGGTATTTTACTTTTAACTATTCCATTAACTTAAGTAAAACAGCATATTTTTATAAATAGAGTACAAATGCTAAACAAAATATTAGTGGCTTTTGAGAGGATTTAATTTATCATTCCTTGAATATTATTTACAACAACACTAGCTTAGCAAGTTGTTGTTCAAGGCGTATTTAGCAATTAACACGGAAAAGCTGTACCTTGTATAGCTAGTACCTTGAATTCTCACTAAGCATGAAACGACTTGATAAAGTATATTGACAAAGTACATGATGAACAAACCATTTATAAAACATAGATACAATCAGTCCACCGATAAAGTACAGGAACAATCCATGCGTGGAAGAAAATATTTTATATAAATATGCTACAAAACGAAATTATCACCAATGAAATACACCCGAGTAACGTACAAAAAGGCAGCTTTTATTTACGTAAACCCTAAAAGCAGCACAACTACTATACCGGTATCAATACTGACGATATTGAGAATGTATCAACGGATAAGAATCAAAACTTACCACAGGTGAAATGAAGTATGGCAGTTTTCCGATGAAACAGATCATTAAAATCTTGATTTCAGGTTCGTAATTTAAGAACTTCACTACCACAGCTATTCCTTTCAAACAACTTGGTCAACAACACTTCAGCGAAGCGAAGCGAGCGAAGCTAAGATATTCTGCGCAGCTGAACCTTCAGTGTTAGGCGCCAAATTTGATGTCAATCAGAAGTGCAGTATCAAAGATTAGATCTTTTTCAGCAACCTTACTTTGCAATTTTAACATAAGGTTACCATATTCTGATTGCAAGGAAGCGGGAATTATCGAATGCTGAAGCTACTAAAAGTGGAATTTAGCTTTTAAGCTTAATCTAATTCTAAGTTAATTTCATGTGCACTCAGGACACTTTATGTGTGTTTAGTGGTACTATTTTATGATAGTTTAAGTTCAAATAATTTTCATCTATGAAATATTTCTAACATAAATAATATATTTCTAACGTAGTAAATTTTCCCCGATTTTCTCCATCAAACCAGGATTACAGAAAAATTGACTGGGACCAGGCATTAAAAGGAAGCTAGATAGATATACTAAATTAAACGTTGCAAAACATAAACAATCCACTATTCCACATTTTTATGTCATTATCAATGATTCAACTTTGAATCTTCATGAAATGGTCAATTCTTATCAATTTTTTACAATCAGTATCCTGTTAACAGGTAATTTATCCTAAAATGGCCGAGTATTTCACTACATTAACCAATCACAAAACCCTGTTCTTGCACTCTCAATGAACTCTACAACTGCATTTTTAAAATTGGAAAAAAACGTCACCCAATCAATCAATCATGTATCAGGACTTATACGGAAATATGTTATTCTTATATCTGAAATGCCCTCATGTTCCTCATCAATTAACTTTTCTTGCAGGATAGCACCCTGATTTACTAAAAATTGCCAAAGTCATTATCCTCTACAAGAACAAAAGGTATCACAACCAAATTGATAATTGTCCATCTCCTTTTTTTCTCAATTCTTATAAAAATTGAAACAGTATCTTTTAATAGACTTATTGACTTTCTAGACTAAAACAAACTTCTCTTTGAATTTCAGTTTGGATTCAGGAAGAATGAATCTCTTGAATCATCTGAAGAGGCTACTATTAGGTTTTCATGTGAAGAAATGGAAAAAAAATAGTGACCTTATGTGTTTATTCTTAAATCTCACTCAAATGACTCAGTTTCTTTCTTCCTTAGTCCTTAAAAGGACTTCAGTTTGCTTCTTAGCAGGGTTCCCGGAAAGCCAAGTGGGCAATGCATTTTACTTCAGTGGAAGTGGTCCCAGGTTTGATTCCTGGTGAGGGCCTACGTGCGAAATGATCTTAGCTAAAGCACTTTTAACAATACTACCACTATACTGCTTCTTAGTAAATTCAGTGCCTTTGGTATAAGAGGTGCAATATATAATATACATTCTGTATATATATATATAATATACATTCTGTACTGGAAGGTCTCAACAGACATGAAAATGTAATTGGTATCTTCTATGACCTCTCTAAGGCCTCTTAGATCTCTTAGATACTCAGTAGATCACTGTATTCTCCTACAAAAATTACATTTTTATGGCATATCAGGGGTTGCAAATAACCTTATAAAATCTTATCTCTGTAATAGAAGACAATATGTAACTATCTACTCTAACATAGAACAAAAGAAGGGTCTCTCTTCACAACTTTCTGTCACCAAAGGAGTTCCTCAAGGGTCCATACTTGGACCTTTACTGTTCCTTCTGTATGTTAATGACCTTCCAGGTTCTGTGCTTGGTGATATTTATATGTACGCAGATGACACTAATAATCTTCTAAAAGGTATAAATGATGTATCCAAGTCTGCAGAATTATCAATACAGAAAATGGAATACTGGTGCAATCAGAATAAGGTTTCAATAAACAAGGAAAAATCAACATACATGCAGTTTCATCTACCCCAGAACAAAATTGCAAATAATATTAGACTAAAACTAATGGGTGATATCATGGTAGAATCATTTGACGTAAAATTCCTTGGAGTGCACATTAATAATAGCTTAAGATGGGAAGCACATATTAACAATTTATGCAGCCATGTTGCAACTGCTTGCTATTTATTAAGGAGAATAATAGACATTACCAATAGAGAAACTGCACTCATGGTGTACCATGCCTACATAGCCAGTAGGATTAAATATGGTATTGCTGTTTGGGGGCAATCTCCTTATGCCACTCATTTATTTAAATTACAAAAGTGGGCAATTAGAATTATTTCTGGAGCCAGAAAACGAGACAGCTGTAGAGAGTTATTTAAAAACCTTAATGTTCTTCCTCTCCCAAGTATGTATATATTCTATACACTGATATTCTTGAAAGAAAATGGTGAATTATTTAACATAAAACTAAACTGTGACATACATGACCATAACACCAGAAACAAACAAAATATAAATTTATGCCCACACTCTCTGAAGGTCTACAATGAAGGCCCATCTCACGCTGGAAGTATCCTATACAATAAACTTCCTAAGAATATCAAATTAGCTGAGACCTCATCCAAATTTAAACATCTCCTACGAATCTTCTTGTCGAAAAACTGCTTCTATTCTGTAAGTGAATATGTAAATACCTAGAATTTTTCCATTCTAATTTATTTGATTGTATGTATATAAATCTTTCTATATTTTTTGATATGTCAACATTATGAATACATTGTTTTAATATTGTAGACTTGAATTTTGACTATGCCTATACATGACTTGTACATGTCCTGGGATGTAATAAAATATTATTATTATTATATTTCTGGTTATCTTCCATTCTACTCAGTCTCAAACAAAGATACATATTAAAAAAAGGGCCAAAAGTATCTATTAGACCATATCAGAATAAGATTGTTAACTATTTAAAAAAAATGTAGATAGATGATCTTATTCCATTAATGAATTTATAAAGCAATATATGTATATCCATAGCTTAGGTTAATGGATATGTTACATTATAAATTACTAGATTGCCTGTGCAAATCAAAAATTATTGTTATTATCTTTAAGATCATGAAATGCTTCTTACATAGTTGTGCCACGCTACTTTACTCTCCAAGGCAAGATGTGAATCGTGGTCTTTGTATTTCCAAGTGTATTTACTTCTATCAATTCAAAGAGGTGAACACTGCATTAGTTGCCTCACTACAAGAGTTGTTCTTTTTCAATTGTAACATTCAAAATTAGAAAAACGAGTTTCTTAATACTAATTCTTGCATTCTTACAATTGGTGCCTAAGGCGGTTGCCTCCCCACCTTGTAAATTTTGTAAAATTGGCATGGCCATGCATGCCTAATGTATACTTGCTTAGACATTTCAACATTCTTGCTTAACAAAGATATCATTTAATCTACAGAAAGCTTTTGAGACATTTATGCAGGGAGACAGACAGTTAATGATAAGATGTGTAAAAATAATTAGTATATTTGAGTCTTGAGATTGGTGTTACTTATTTAATTAATATCTATACTCCCTTACACAAGCCTAGAAATGCCCTTAAGATAAACACATTCTCTAAGGAATGTTCAAAGTGCCACTATTTGAGAGCTTACAGAACTTTTAAGGACCAAGCCATTATTGATTTTGGGTGTTACTATCAACTATGAATAAATAGGAGGATAAAATAATATAACTCATTTATCAATTGACTAAACAAGTCAGGGGGGCTCATTTATATCATCATAAAATACAAAAATCAAAATATATAAAAATATACAAAAGCAATTGATAGCTTAATATAACACAAAACACTCGATTGAATGACACAAAATATCACTAAATACAACAAATTGAGCAGCATAAGATTTCACAAAACATGTTTTATGCATATATTAGATAACTCGAGATAGTTTAATGATATAAATTTATGTCAACTGAGTTAAAGAAAAATAACAAAAATACTATATATATAAATATAAAATATCAGAAAATACAAACAATAAAATATTACAAAATATATTAATTTCTTTTTAAGTAAGATATACATTGATATATTTACATGAAAGACGTATATGCTTCTTGTGTATGGCCACCTTATCAGACAACATATCAACCAAATCTTGAAAGTATACAAAGAAAGTTTGTTTGATTACTGTCAAAGGCATTACCCTATGGATAACATTCCTTATTCTGACATCATGAATGATATTGGTATTTTAACACTTCTACAACACAGGAATTTTAACGATCTTTTGTTAATTTATAGGCTAGTAAGTTCTATTATCTATTGTCCCAACCTTATGCAAACAGTAAATTTCACTATCCTTCCTTGTAATACTTGAATTAAAAGTTTATTTAATGTTAAATTTTACCATAGCAATTTTTCTTTTAATCTTTTTTATTTACCTATTGGAAGAATGATGAGAAGTAATAGATATATGAAAGATAAACAAAAACACTTTTACAAGTTACCACAGAAATGCCAAAACAGTAGATTTAATTAGAGATGTAATTAAATACATCCCAGTGAATAGTGAGCACAATCTTCAAGAGGCAACGACCAAGGGTTAAAAGGAACTAATCACTTAAACAGATAGTTACTTCTGGTCATTCTTTCAGAATAACATCAGAGAATCTACTAGGGTAGATTAGGTAAGGTGTTAATACACCCCCTGCCATATGCCACTTGCTAGATACAAATCTAAATCTAGCTTTAAAAATCCCATTCTATATATAGTGAGTCATTATTTCTGTAATCTTCAACTGTTCCTGCAATTCTAATGGTCAGGGTAACATTTTCTGCATGTAACGGCTCATTGAAAGGATCGAAAACTTCAAATATCTTGGAAATGGTGGGAAGTACAATACTTAGTAAAGATCAGAATCAGAACCAAAGAAAAGAAAAAGGTAAAGGAAGAAAAATTGGAATAAGTAGTAGTAGTATTGTTAAAAGTGCTTCGACAGCTTAGGTCATTTCGCACGTAGGCCCCCACCGGGAATCGAACCCGGGACCGCTTTCGTCGAAGGCGAACGCGTTGCCCACTTGGCTATCTGGAAGCCCCCAAATTGGAATAAATATAAAATAAAACCTATTGAGGTAGTACTGTTCTGCTTATTATCTAATTATGGCCCTCAACAGTTGACAGAGAATCTCTGTCTAGGGAAAACATCATGTTTTCCTAAAATGAATTTTCTTTTTTAGAAAGCAAATGTTTTGTAAAGGGTAAACTAAGGATCCCCCATCTTAAGCACTTTACTACTATAAACAACTTGAAGGATTAAACTTCAAGATTACAGAAAGGAAAGTATGGTCTAGCCTTTTAATATGCTAGCTATATGGTATTTTGGTTTATCCCCAGTAACAATGAAAACAAACATACTGGTCTTGTGATGAAATTTGATGATGGGCCTCCTCTCAGAAGCTCAGGTTGTATGTTTGTTTTCATTGTTATTTTGTACGAGTGAAATTATCATAGGAAACAATATAGGAAATTGAATTAAGAATATTTACAGATAAAGCCAGAGACGATTGGATGCAAGATTAGTGTTAAAAAAATGGAAACATTTGAATGGCAGGGAAAATTGGAGATGTAATAGGCAGTGAAAATCTTACTCAGAATAGAATCAAGGAAAATAAGCAATAAAAAGAGCAAGGAAAATCATTCAAATTTTATGATTCATAAATTTTGAAATACTAAACAAGAATAATTGCCTTAGTAACCCAATATTGTGATAAATCCTGTCTTCAATGAGAGAATTACATTTTGATTAATTTAAGTTGGTGGCAATTCCTTGACTCTCAAAGCTACGAGACTCACATTGAGGAGTTTTATTGGATGCTTTGAGGAATATGAGCAAGATTAAAATCCTTAAGATAACATCATCAGATAATTGAATAAATATTTGAAATGTGATGAACCCGATTTTTCATAATAGAACATTTCCCTGTTCAAATTAAATGAGACACCATAAGTAAGCAAGATTACTTCTAAGGTTTTTAGCTAGGATGGCAGAAGCTATTAGATATCCCTTCGAGAGCAGAGGTGCTCTACTTTATGCTTAAACTTTATCTGACGCCTTTTATCTATTGTTAAATCCAATTATGAAAAATAATAACAAATTGCTAACTTCCTATAAATACTTGTAAATCTTACAATGGAATGTATCTTTAGTTCAGGATAGCAATTGTTTCAAAACATATATTTCTTAACCTGTCTTTTCTTCTACTATAAGTTCTCATGAACAGTAACATGAAATCAGCATGACATAGTGTAAAGGCATAAAGGAGAAGACAGTGTACTAAACTAATAGAAAACTGAAACCTTGTGTACTCTCTTTTCCAGTAAGAATAATTACTTTTAATGATAAACTCGATTTCTAATAAAATGTTACTTTTTACTACGTATAAACCGCAGCAAAATCCATAAGGAATTAAACGAAACAAGTTCGTAAATTGCAGAACTAAATAGTCGAGTGAACACAAATATTGACATTGAAATCTCTTCAACAGCTTCGACCACAGGCTCCAACCTACGTATATCAACCTCAAACAATCTACTCCTGGTGATGCATCAACGCGGCAACCCCCATGGTACAGGAACCTGCCGGCATCTAACGACCGTGAGACATACTAAAAAGTTGGCTGAATGGCGATAATGGCGATAACCGCGATAATGCTCTAAGATATTGGAAACATTATTGCAAGTGGTATAGTTTCCTCTGTTCTCTGCCTGTTTCATTCTTGTGTGTAATTTAACAAAAATAAAAACATGGCTAAACATCATCCCGATTTGATATTTTGTCGCAAACAACCTGGAGTTGGTACGTTGGCTTCTACTATTGTTTTTGAAAATAATTCGGAAACGTTTCACTTAGCACATGCTTACATTTATTTAGCACATGCTTACATTTATATTTTTCATCATACTGAGAAATGGATGTCCTTAATAACCATTTTTTTGCTCCGTTTGCTTTTTAGCTATAGGACGATTGTGTGAAAAATGCGATGGAAAGTGTGTTATATGTGATTCTTACGTACGACCCTGCACCCTTGTACGAATATGTGACGAATGTAATTATGGATCATATCAAGGTCGTTGCGTGATTTGTGGAGGTCCAGGTGTTTCAGACGCATATTACTGCAAAGAATGCACTGTTCAAGAAAAAGATGTAAGTGGAATCGATGATAATACTGGCTAGTTGAAGCATTATGGTTTTTGTATGCTATAGTTTCGGTCCGAGATTTATATTTAAATTTAGCATCCATGAGTAGATTGGGTGAAAAGTGGAATATTTTGTCAAACCATGTGCAAACATATCGCCCATTCGTGGCTAAGAACGCCTTATCGATACCGTTGTAAATAGTAAGTTCATCAAACCTCAATTTTTGGGTGGTAAATTTTGGAATCTGTACGTTTCATTTTACTTTTCATGGATAGCTATTTATACCAATTTAAATTTATTTCCCTTAAAGTATTAGTTATTTTGATGAATTTAATTCATTTCAGAGGGATGGCTGTCCTAAAATTGTGAATCTTGGAAGTTCGAAGACAGACTTGTTTTATGAACGCAAAAAGTATGGCTTCAAGAGAAGATAAAGTTTCTGGTGCGAATAAGTTATCCTGTAAATCGTCTGTGTGGTATTATTTTTTAATTGTGGTTCAATTTATAATAAAACATTTTAATTAAAAGCAAGTGTATTGTTAGTTTTGCATGTTTTTGGTGGTTTTTGCGGCAGATTTTCATTCGACCATTATTATTTTATACCTATTTATATTATACCTTGGGATTAATAAATCATAAATGCTTTGTTTAGCATTCTAATAATTAAGTATGTTTTTCCTAAGATATTATGATCTCAGTTTGTGTACTGGAGATGTTTGTGGCTTTACATTTAAAGAATGAGTTTAAGTATTTGATGGTCTAGTCATCTTCTCATTTCAAGTACGAATTAATTTCTTGCCAACTGATATGTAGGCAATACTACAAAACTTGCAATCATGTACTTAATGTAATGAGCGATCTGAGCTCTAACAGTCCATCGACAAACATTTCAGTTTGTCATGACATCATTCATTTAAAATCTGAAAAGGAATAAGCAAGTAAAAGAGGCTCAGAACGAATTTTGTACTATCAAGGTGTCCTAGAGCTACACCTGATTGAATCTCCTAACTAACAAGTAAATTATATGAGCTTAAATCTAAATTAAATAATAATTACAGGTTTAAAGTAATCTTTTTTATTTTTACACATATACAATGGGAACTCTCTTACAAAAGAAAGATTTCCAGGATTACAATCTTAAAAATTATAAAAAAGCTATTAATATTAGTAAAATTCTTAGCAATAGTAAGACAATATATCATAAAAATTAAAATAATTCTTCAAAGACAAACAGGGCAAGGTTAACATTATTACTCAACGTTTACCACACTAGGAAAATTAATTGCTGTAACAAAATTTAGATAGAGGACATAATTTTATAATAAAAGGATCCATTTGAGAGTAAAAATGAGACACACGACAAGACATTTTTGGGGTATAAACCAAATATAGCATGTTGTAATATGGAAACAATAATGTAACAAAAATACCAAAATAATGTAAGAATTTAAGTAATTTTAATTGATAAAATTCGAAGTTCACAAACTAATTTTTGTAGGACAAATTATTATACATCATAAAGTAAGACACAGTTGTAATATTTTAGTTCTGACACTTAAAAATATTACTAACAGTTAACGGGCACAAAATCATAATTGTGCAAAAGACAATCCTACTGCGTTAAAAACATTTGGATAGTTGAATATGTTTCTAAATATTCCTTAGGAGAAATAGACATGAAAATGTCTGACTTGAAATTTAAGGTTATTACAGGTTTGATAGGGCAGAATAAAAAAAATAATACGTACTACTATTTAATTGCAGTCAATACAATTTATTGGCACTTCGATTAAGAGATGTGATATTAGCAACTTGATGTCTGGATTCTAGCATATTTATCATTGGTTTGGGAAAATAAGGATGTGTATGAATCACTTTTGTAAATGAAGAATTTATGAGACAGATGACAGGAATTTTTCATGAGCCCTTTCAATGTTATATTTGTGTTCAATATTGAGTAATCAGTACGGAAGGAATGCTATGTTTGGAGGCAGATACATGCAATGAACAATTTGGGTTATTGCAAGGAAAGGAATGACATGCAATATTTGTGTTAAGGCAATTTGATGGAGAGATACAGAGAAGTACAGTCTGAGCTGTATGTTATAGCTGTGATATTCATTGACCTCAGGAAAGCATATAACTGAGTCATAAGGCAAGAGATATGGAGAAGTACGAGAGAAAAGAGAGTTCCAGAAAAGTATGTGAGGACAGTAAAGGAGATATAGAAAGGTGCAGTGTAGGAAGGACAAAAGGATTCCTAGTAAGAGTTGGACTTCACCAATAATCAGTTCTCAGCCCATATCTCTTTAACCAGGTTATGGATGCCATGGTGAAAGATGTAAAGAGTACAGCACCCTGGAGCATGCTATTGTCCTCTGTGAACAGATCCAAGAAAAGCTAGAGGTGAAGCCTGAAGAGTGGACGAAGGCTATATAAAACAGAGAGGTGAAGATCAGTAGGTCATAAACAGAATACATGACAACAAAAAACAAAGGCCTACTTGTAAATCTTAAGAAGCAATTATGAACAGTTGGGAACTTCAAGTATATCGGATCTAATTTACAGAGTGATGGAGGTTTGGAAACTGAAATACAACAAAGAATAAACAGTGGATGGCTGAACTGGAGAAAAATTAGTGAAGTACTATGCGATAAGAAGGGGAGCTGTAAGATGAAAGGAAAGTTATTCAAGTCTGTGGTAAGGCTTGCAATGCTGTATAGGGGGCGGAAGTATTTCAAGGGTACAGGAAAGAAAGCTGGAAGTAGCTGAAATGAGGATGCTGTGTTGGATGTGTGAAGTAACATGAAAAAACAAGATAAAAAATGAGTGTATCAGAGGCATGTTAAAAGTAGGACCCATGAGCAAGAAGATACAAAAAAGTAGACAATGATGGTATGGACATACCCAGAAAAGGAAAGAGGACTGTGTTAGGAAAAGAATTGAGTGGGAAGAGGAGGAATGGAAGACCAAAACTGAGATGGAAGGACAAGGCAGCAGAGGACTTAAAGAGAAAAGGCTAGAGAAAAGAAGAGGCTTTAGACATAGATCTATGGAGGAAAAGAATAAAAGAAGGAAATGCCAACCCCATTGATATGGGATAAGGTGACAAGAAAGAAGAGGAAGAGAGTAAATAATAGATTGCCCAGACAACAGAACAGTAATATAACATGCTTTGAACTTATATCAAAATAGATGATGAAATGACATTGTATTAGGTATTTATCACAGTATCAAGGAACAAAAGGTTTGCATGTATTACTATTACCTACCCATTGTTCTATTTCATTTTGAGATTTTGCTCTAACCTATTGTTGTCGTATTGGGTTTCAACGATTTTGCAAACTTTTAAATTTGCAGTCATCTGGAAATTACTGAAAATTTACACCAAGGAAGATTTGACTGAACGTTAATGTTTTTAATATGTTATTAGTCAAACGAAGTGTATATTCATAATCAGTGAAAACGCTTTCGCTGAGGAACTTTTTATTTGGTAGAACAATTTACGAGGAAATTATGCTAATATCATACCTTAAAATACTAAGAAATGAATTAGAAGCATGGATAATTTAAGAAAGCCACAGACTTTGGTTTGACATAGCTGACATACCGTTTATGGATGAAAATTAGATCAACATGTACACAACTGCGGATTGAGAGCTAGCATCGTGAAATCTATTAAAGACGGGAAATACTTAAAATATATTAATATTTGATGATTGTCTTAAGCAGAGAATCTTTCCGCTTTCCAACTACTTATGTTAGTGTTAGCAATGCTTTGTTTAGCATTCTAATAATTAAGTATGTTTTTCCTAAGATATTATGATCTCAGTTTGTGTACTGGAGATGTTTGTGGCTTTACATTTAAAGAATGAGTTTAAGTATTTGATGGTCTAGTCATCTTCTCATTTCAAGTACGAATTAATTTCTTGCCAACTGATATGTAGGCAATACTACAAAACTTGCAATCATGTACTTAATGTAATGAGCGATCTGAGCTCTAACAGTCCATCGACAAACATTTCAGTTTGTCATGACATCATTCATTTAAAATCTGAAAAGGAATAAGCAAGTAAAAGAGGCTCAGAACGAATTTTGTACTATCAAGGTGTCCTAGAGCTACACCTGATTGAATCTCCTAACTAACAAGTAAATTATATGAGCTTAAATCTAAATTAAANGGCTTGGAAGGCAGAAGTTAGAATTTTAAAATATTTCAGGAGAATTTTAAAGGTAAAATAACGTGCAAATTCTAACAGCAATCAAAAACAATTAAATTAAAAGTTCACAAACAGAGCGGCCATGGGTCTGATTTTTCACTTAGTAAATAAGTACAGAATTGCCGTAAAAGCTACTGAATTTTAATATAAAGGTACATCAACCTAATTTAACGATTTCGACAAGAATGGCATGAAATAAACAATCTATTGTACAATAAATCCATAGGCTAATCGTAGAAGTCTACTCAAAAATATTCGTCAACCTTAAGTCAGCTGTTGTACCTTATTTGCTACCTTAAGTCAGCTGCTGAAAAATAACTAGTACTCGCTGCGATGCCCATGCGTGTTCTTATGGCATAACTGATCGAGTCAAACATTTGATGTGCCCGATTCATTGACTCGAGTTTGGTTATATCTGTCCATATCTGTCTTACATTCCGTCATAGAGATTTTATGATCGGTTTGATCTTTTTGATATGAAGAATGTTTTATCATGCGCCGTAAACCTGATTTCAATATTATTTTATCGCCTACTTTGCGATTAAAAGAATCACATTAACTCTGATGATTGCAGTGTTGAGGTGAAATATCATGAATAGTCTGAAATCTAGAACTATTCGCTGGAATCCGCAGTTGATCTGTGATTGCGGATTTAATAAATATGTTCTAGTTATCCTAAATAGAAGAATAGAATTTGAGAAAGAATTCATGATATCATTGTGGAATAAAGGTAGGTGAGCTACACAAAGACATTTTTACGTTAAAAACTAGCAAAATATTTACAGATTCGTTTTTTGCAGCACACAAGAAAATTTTGGTTGACGGAGGTGCAAATCACTGGTTCGAATTCCTGAAAAAGCATAATTTATCCAACGCAGATAAACGCAATATACCTGATTTTATAACAGGGGATTTAGACTCCGTTACTCAAGTTGTTTTGAACAGTTTTGAACTGCTCGGAACAAAGATTGTGAGAACACCTGATCAAGATGAGACTGATTTCACAAAAGCGCTCCATGTTTTAGCTGAGCAAAGCCGTGATGACCTGAGCGAGGTAAATATATGCGAGTCTTAAATGTTTTTTAAATATTTAATTCAGAAATTATCAGCCACACTTTTCAGGTTGAAGCAGTTGTAACGTTGGCAGAAACTTGCGGGAGGTTTGATCAAATTATGGCAAATATAAATACACTCTATAAAGCGAAGAACATTTTCAGCGCACCAGTGTATTTGCTTTCCAAAGAAAGTATTACTTGGATATTATGGACTGGAGAGCACGAAATTGAAATCAAGCTTCGTGAAAACTCGGGAAATAAATGGTGTAGCCTCATTCCCATCGGTAGACGTTGTAATAAAGTAACGACTTCAGGACTCAAGTGGAATTTAGGTAAGTTTAATTTTGTTGCTAGTATAAGAGAAAATGTCCCGTAACTCCAATTGAAAGTTCCTTCGATTAGTTACAAATGGTAAAAAAACAGCGTTAAGTAAAACAGTGAGTGAGTTTTCCTTAAATTTTTCTAAGAGATAACTTAGATTACCCTAGATTTCCACAATAAAAAATTATCCAGAAAAACGATTAACTAGTTTTCGTATTATAAGAGAAAAAAAATTGGAGACGCCTATACCCTCTCTTAACGTTTCCTGACTCAGTATACCTTTTTGTTACACTTTAGTAATGTTAGTTGATAATTTTATATTTAATAAATTGCAAGGATTTTTGGTGCATCAAGTTTTTAACTGAAGTTAGGAATATGATGCTTCTTTTTTTAATATTCAGCATAACTGTGTAATAAAGCTTTTGCAGTTGTTTTTTTTTCTTCAGTTCTGTCGAAATAGATAAAAGTTAGACACAATAACAAAGGTAATGGGGTGGAATGAGAAAAAACTACATAGATGACAGGTGGTTGATTAAGACAAGCTTACAACTGATATTTCTAACAAGCTGCAGTAAACTATGTTCCCTTTTTCTCCTACTTTTACATATGAATTCAGTTTCACTTGCAACCCTGGTTGCCTAAAAATTATGAGGTTTTCTTGGAATCAATTACCTACCTTTAAGCTTTATTTATTTTAGTTTTTCTGGTGCTAGTTATAGTTTCTGTATGAACTAGAAACATTAAAAACTGAAAAATAACCCACAATATATCAATTGTTAGCTTTAATTTTAGAATGTAGGGTTTATGGATTGCAATTTTCCTTCAAAATGTAGAGAATCAGTTTATTATGTTGAAAACCAGGAAAACGGGTAAGGGTGACTTTGCGGTGCGCACCCAGGAAAAATCCCAAGGAAGAATGGACTTGAAAAAAGTCTGACGGGACCGGGAATCGAACCCGTGTCTCCCAATTGCCGGTCGGGTGCTCTGTCCGTTGAGCTATCCCGGTCATTCCCGGAACATCCGATTCCCAGTTCCATCAGACTTTTTTCAAGTCCATTCTTCCTTGGGATATTAAAAACCATTTAGTTTGTAATTAAGTCCTCTCATTTATATTAGCAGATGATATTTGGCAGCAGCAATTTATTACATACTCAGAAGTAAGTTTGGCAGTTTTCTGATGATTATCACTTACTGGGCTTACAAGTTTTAAAAACTTCTGACTGGACAGCTCTATGTATAGAACAACCAACCAGCAATTGTAAAACTCAGGTCTGACTCCCAGTCCTGTCAGACTTTTTTTACTGTTTGTTAATCCTTGGGATCATCCTTATGAACTCATCTTCAATTAACCTAAAAATTCAATTTTTTCATGATTAATAAGGTGAAATTATAATGATCCTAAAAAAATCACCCCCCCATGAGAAACTTCTCATCAGATCCTAGGCAAATTTATGGTGCTTGTCATGGTGATGAGTCATCATTGGTGGGGTTGAGCAGTTGTCCCACATTTGGATCCACCAATGTTTCTCATGTATATTCGTAACTAACACAGTTTATCAGAACTTGCATGCTGGAGGTGATTTTGACGTTTCTGTTGTGGCAAAGCCTATCAGTCATATATTCCAGTGTACCATACTGTGCATATAATGAATTATGCATTTTAAACCAACCAATTTTACTAATAACCAAAGAACATGCAGTTAGTCAAGTGTTGCTGTGTATAATAGGATGAAAGTTTAATTCTGATTTACATGAAGAATTGTAGAATGCAACACTTGTCCAACTTGGGAGTTGTTGTATTGTTTAGATCTAGTTACATAAACTATAATTACTAAATTCTAATTAAAAATCTCAGTGCTTTTGGCACACCCTTCTAGCTATAACTCTGCATAATATACCTCACTGTGACCTGAATAGAATTTTTTTGTGTTGGTTAGTGCATCATATACTTATTTTTCTTATCTTTCTTATTATTCTTTTGTATTGTCAAGTGAATTGATATTTATTTATCCATTGTTTATGTGTTAAATGAGGTATGTTATCAAGCTGTGCTAGCAGATAAGTCTAAGATATGTATCAGAACACATGATGCTTATTCAAGGAATATTCTGCCTCTTTGTTGGTTAGTTTTATTTGATAATTGTAGTACTTGACATCCATGTCGGATATATCTGGCATCCAAATCTTATCAATCTCATCTCTTTCATCAGCTTCATTCCCTTCATTATAACTAAAATTTTTTATGGTCTAACTTTGAACAGATGCCCTGCTCACAGATTTTTATCATGAAGTCTATCATTTCATCTCACAGGTTTTAGACATATCACGGCAAAAAATGATCAGATAGAAAGTGACCTTCACTGAGTTGTGAGTTATGCAGATGATCTTAAAATAATGGCTTTATAAAATGTTCTACTCTTAATGTAAGATTATTTGTGTATTTTGTTTAAGTTTATTAAGCTGAATATCTTATCTTCCAATACTTGTTTTGACCTTACTTTTACGCTTTGAAGAATTTTTTTTTTATCTCTCCATTGTTCAGTGATTGAAGTCACTATCTTGGAATTTTTTCAAAGTAATGACATTGCATTTACCAGAAAAAAATATATTATGTTTTTTTAAAATAAGGATGCATTGAAGAAACAGCAATCCTTACAGCAATAAAATCTGAAGATGAAAAAAATTGCTTTTTCATATTATAAAAACATTTATTGAATACAATGATTTAAAAAGTTTTAATAAAAGAAATGTTTGCTTTCTGATTTTCTGGAAACACTTTTGCATTCATAATTGAGGTAATAGTTTTATATGACCGAAATTCTAATCATATTTGTCTTTTCTATTTCCTAATATGCTAAAAGTATGTTTTAACTCCAGCTAGATCTGTTGCACACTGCTGAATCAGTTTTAACTGATGATCATTCATGATGCAAAGAGACTTTATTTTTGGCTTTTATAGTGTTTGACTTCCTGAAAATTTTCTTTGAATGCATCATAAATATCAACATGATGAATTATATTGAATTGACAGTGATGTTTATTCCTTCCTTTTCTGTGCCTTTTGACTTAGAAGTTCTCTGAAAGGATGGAATTTTAGTCCAACAAATAGATTTTATAATATTAGGAATGTATAATTAATTTTGGATGTATCCATAACAATAATTATATCTTTGTCTTCATTTATTTATAATAATTTCAGCTAATTATATCTGTAGCTACAATCTAAAAACATTAACTAGAATTTGAGAAACATGGAGAAAGAAGTTCATTGTTTGAAGGTAGAATTCAGTAGTAGTATTGTTAAAAGTGCTTCAACAGCTTTTGAAACATGCCAATAAAATACCAGCATAATCCAATAAAACAGCAAGAATAACTACAAATACTGAATGACCTCATACAATGCCACAAACATACACATGTTATTTTTTCCCAAAATTCAATTTTTTGAATTGTAGAATGTTGAATTGTAATTGCACCACTGTACTATATTTAATTGTTTACTGTATTGTTTCTTTGAGTTACTCTGTTGAAATTTCAAGCAATGGTATTTTGATGATAGTGTTTCTCTTTCTTGCTAGATTCACAAGCATTGGAGTTTGGAGAACTAGTGAGCACATCCAACACATACAGTAGAGAACAGTCTAAGGTTAGGATTAAGTGCAGTGACCCACTTGTTTGGTCCATGCAGTGGCTGTGATTAAAAAGTTGGAAGTCATTATTTTTGTACGTATCTCTAGAATTTTTAGAAAGAGCTCTTGTTAGCAAGCCAAGACCTTGCATAATAATGTTATTTTCATGGATGATTAAAGGATGCTTAAGAAAGGAACAATGTTACATTCTGATCAGAAATGGAAGTAATTGCATTATCAAACACGCACAAAATGAGTTCCGTATGTTTACTTAATTCAGCTTCAATTTTAAATTGCTATTTATGGATATTTTGTATCGGCTTTAATACTGTGGGATCTCTGAATAATTAGACAATTGTGTTTCATTTTGTTATTTTTTTAATTGAAGATCAAATGTTTAATGTGGCATTTAAGAACTCTGTAAGATTTTTGTATGTAAGATGTTGTATTTCCATGATCTTATAAATGTGTCAGATGTTCCATGTATCCATTCTGAGGTTGCTTCGTTGATAGAAAATTAGCGGTAGGTGAATTTAAGAGAGCAAAATGTATGATCAAACATTGTTTTCCTGTATGAATGAAAAATTGTTTCATCAAAGATTCTTCCCTCTTTTACTGCTGGTTATTAGGGCATTATTAATGACAGCTAGAAATAGAACTTTGCTTATCCATTCTTTTTATGCAGCTTTACATTATTTAGGTAAATTAAGCAAAATTAGTGCACAAAGTATTCTATTAAGACTTGACAGCAAAGAAAAACATGCAAACAATTTTGCTTCAGAGAAAATAGAATAACTATGTAAAAATTCTTCTAGATGTATTAAACACAATCAATTTTGTGTGATTCATAGAAATCCTCAGGCATAGATATGGGAAAGAAATGAATGTATGTAGATACAAGGAATTATGATGGAGGCAAAGGAGTGAGTTTGGGAGGAGAGAGCTAATTGTTCTACCTTCTGTTAATACTAAGCCACTGCTTAAAAAGTAACTAAAAACTCACTAATCTTCTAATTTATTTCTTCTTTCTCTGTATTACCATGAATCAGCTCTCTCCCACATTATTTCCTTGACCTCCTCTATGACTTATTGGTCACATATACACACACAAACACATTTACACAAACTCGGTTCTTTCCTAAACCCAAATCTGATGTTGAAAGTTCTAAATAATAAGGTAGTTCTATTATGTAAATCTAGTGTAATTTTATTGAAGTTATTTCAATTCATAAGTCATGGAATTAAAAAAAGTTAAAGATTTGTCCATCTACTTTGATCTACTATGGTCTTTTTTATGTTATGAAGAAATATTTACTTCAGTTGTTGCTGCTTTTTTAAAATTTTTTTTATTAACAAATTATGAATCTTTTTAAGTTTTAATTTTGTTTTTAAGGTAATTCATTTCTGTTTGGAAGAATGATGACCAAAGAAAAAGGTTATTGGTACAGGTTACTTTTGTTATACGTAGGGACCAGAGATTGAGGGATCATGGTTCTGCTAGCATCCATATCAGCAATCAAATTTTTGTAATATTTTTTACTGCAAAATAAAATTTTAGAAACCCATAGTAATTTATGTTATTAAAATATTCTGATATTGAGTGAATATGAAATAATTTAGTGTTAAGGTTGAGATTTCTCAACAAATTATTTTTTTGGTGATAAGAATTTAAGTATAGTAAATTATATGAACTGACATTATTTCAACTCAGAAAACATGGAATCCTTGGACAAGCCATTGTTGATCAGAATATAATTATAAGTTTTTATTTGTTGATGGTTGTATGTAGAAAATATGTAGTTTCTTGATAAAACTTGATTGATTGTAATACCTTTTCTTAATAATTTCCATCAAGCATCAAGTAACTTTTTTGGTCTATAATTGAAGAAGCAATATGCTTGTGGAATTCAATTTTATTTCATCATAACATAAACTTTAAAATCAAAATGTAAGCAGTGGTAAAATTATCTAAATTATTAAGAAAATTATTTGTGATTTATTTAGTTAATTATTAAAATTGACAGGTTCAATTTATGTTGAATTACATCATGCATGAGAGGGGCGTTTATGGTACCCTATATATGATGCCAAGCTCATATTTTTATCCTACAAGGGGAATCAGGATTGTCTTAGTAAATCAGGATTCTCTTAGTAAAATCCTTAGCAAGGATTTTACTAAGACAATCCCGATTCCCCTTGTAGGATAAAAGTATAAGGGATGATAAAAATAACCTTAGCAAAGATTTTACTAAGACAATCCTGATTCCTTTACAGAAAAAGAGAAATGCTGCTGAGTGTCGGGATTATCGCACAATTAGTTTAATATCTCACGCAGCAAATGCTATTCTAAGGGTTCTGAATAGAAGAATTGAATGAAATATTAAGGGGCAAATCGGAGAAGACCAGTTTGATTTTCAAAAAGGGAAAGGAACAAGGGAAGCAATCAGGGTAATGAGGGTACTAGTGGAATGAAGCCTGTAATTTAAAAAGTATGTATGTACATGTTTTGTCGATTTTGAAAAGAATTTAAATAGACTAATGGCCAAAACTTGTAGAAATTTTAAAGAAAATTGGGTTGGACTGGAAAGATAGGCGTTCGGTGCAAAATTTGTACATAAACAGTGCAAGTTAGAATAACTGAGGGGGAATCGGAATGGGCAGAGTTAGGAAGGTGGGTAAGATATGGCTGCCCATTATCACCATTGATTTTTAATATATATGCAGAGGAAATGGTGAATGAAAATTGGCAAGAAATAAGCAAGGGAGTGAATGTTGGCAGGTAAGTGGTCAAGTCAGTAAGATATGCTGATGATAAAGTTATTTTATGTGATTCCGAAAGGGATTTACAAATACTAGTAAATGCAGTAAACGATGAAGCAAGGTAATATGGATTGAAAATAAATGTAAGTTAAACTAAAGTAATGAGATTATGTAATGAGGAAAAGTAATGGGGAAAAACTAGAACAGGTGGACAAATTCTCGTACTTGGGTAGTGTTCTATCTTGGGATGAGAGCTGCAGAGATGATTGTTTCAGAAAGTCTTCACGGGAGACTAACCGGATTGTTTCTTGGTGTAGAACCAATGTTTTTGCCACTTTCACCGTGGCCATCTTCAGGGTGTATCCCTCAGCGGGTAATGCCGATACCCGCCTAAATGCTCTCATTATATATCTAACAAAGGGAAGGAGCCGCTTGTTTTCCTTTCATTTGATTGGTCCTTTGTTGCGCTCGTGTGCTTGGCCGTTATGTTTGTTTTTTGACCATTGTTGTCGTTTTTCTCGGATAGTTTGAATTAACGGTTCCCAGGTGGATGGTAGTTGGAACCCGTCATCCTTATTGAAATTATTATTATTTTTTACCCGAATTTCTATTGATTCCTTTACGATTCTCTCTCAGAATCTTTCTGATTTTTCAAGAACTTTGGAATCTTCAAATTTAATTTTATGTCTGTTATTAACGGAGTGTTCTGCGATAGCTGATTTTTCTCCTTGTGCTAGGCGGACATGTCTTTTATGCTCTTTTAATCTTGTTTCCACTGTTCTTCCTGTTTCTCCTATGTACACTTTTCCGCACTCGCACGGTACTTCATATATTCCTGCTGTTTTTAGCCCTAGTTGATCCTTTACATTCGTTAGGAGGTTTCCAAGTTTTCTTGGGGGTTTCTGGACCGTCCGGATGTTGTGTTTGGTCAGGATTCTTGAGATTTTTCCTGAGATAGGGGCTATGTATGGGATGCACGCCGTTGCTGTTGGTTCGTCCTTTTTTGTTGTTTCCTTTTCGGTCAGGGAGCCGGCATTTTTTAGGGCCATGTCTATATTTCTCCTACAGTGACCATTTCGTCTCAGGGTTGTTTTTAGATGTTTTATTTCTTTACTAATGTTTTCTTCGTCGGAAATTGTGTATGCACGATGGGCGAGCGTTGTGAGTACGGACTTTAATTGGGCTGGATGATGGTGGCTCTTTCCGTTCAGGTATAGGTCGGTGTGTGTAGGTTTTCGATACACGCTGTGGCCTAGCGTGCCGTCCGATTTGCGTTTTATGAGAATGTCTAAAAATGGAAGGCATCCGTTTTTCTCCATCTCCATTGTAAAGGTTATATTTGGATGTCTGTTGTTCAGATGCTCAAAAAATTCTTTCAACGCTTCTTCTCCATGTGGCCATACCACAAAAGTATCGTCGACGTATCTGAAATAGTATTTCGGTTTTTTCTTTGCTGCGTTGAGGGCTTTTTCTTCAAAATGCTCCATGAAGAGGTTTGCCACTGCAGGAGAAAGAGGGGAGCCCATTGCCACACCCTCTGTTTGTTCATAAAAATTCCCTTGATACATGAAGTAGGTTGAGGTTAGCGTGTGTCGGAAGAGTGGAGCGTTGTTTTTTCCTAGGTTGTCTTCTATTAGTTGGAGACTCTCCTTGATGGGTACTTTGGTGTATAGTGATACCACATCGAAGCTCACTAATCTATCATTCTTTTCTAAATGTAGTTGTTTTATGGTTTTAATGAATTCCATGGAGTTCTTCACTACGCGGTTGCTTTTCCCTGTGAGAGGTGTTAGCAGCTGAGATATCGGGCCAGTAAGTATGTCGGTGAGTTTATGCTGTTTACAATTGGTCGAAGAGGGATTCCTTCTTTGTGCACTTTTGGTAGTCCGTAGAATCTAGGCGGAACAGCGGCCTGAGGGATTAGTTTCTGGATGGTTTCATTTGGTAGTCCTGAATTTTTTAGGAGGGTGGATGTTTTCCTTTTAATAGATTCCGTCGGATCCCGAGGTATTTTTCTGTAGGCAGGATCGGAAAGCATTGTGCGGATTTTCTCATGATAGTTTTTTAATGTCATCAGTACTGTGGCGTTTCCTTTATCCACTGGTAGTATGGCGATATCTTTCCTTGTTTTGAGTTCCTTTAGTGCCTCTTTCTCTTCTTTGGACAGGTTGGGTTTGGGGGGAACTGCCTTTTTCAAAAAATGTGTTACTTGGCTTCGAATTTCTTCTGCTGCTTCTTTGGGTAGCTTGCGTATGGCCGGTTCTATCCCACCTATGAAGTCCTGATAGGGGATGCTGCATGGAGTTGGGGCGAAGTTAAGTCCTTTAGTGAGCACAGTTTTTGTTGAGTCATTTATGCTCTCTCCCAGGAGGTTTATTACAGTCCGGTCTGGGTTTAAAGGTGTTGCGACTGGTTTTTTTCGGGCTAGGTTGTCGTACTTCTTGGTTTGCCTTGTTGTATTTCTTTTCAAGAGCAATTGTTCCTGAGCAGCAGTGGATTGGTCAATTAGCTCCCAGTCCCTCGGCGCCAACACAGATGATAGCTGGAGATGAGTCGCCAATAGAGTTCGGGCGGTTTTGTCTAATTCATATCGGGTGGGTCGTATCCGTTCTCTAACCAATGCGTGACTTGCGAGTCTTAGTATGCGGCTCGCGGCTGCTGATTTGATCGGTGGCTTGATATTGGCGAAATCTGGTATAATATTATGATCTCGGCATCTTGTGAGGAAGGCCAGCGAGCTCAATAGCTGGGCCCTCTTCTTCCGGAAATGTTCTAACTGACGAACACTCCGGAGTATTACCTCCCCGTAGAGGGGATGCAGAGATGATGTTCGAAATAGAGTAGCTTTGGCCAAGGGAGCTTTTGTGCAGCAAAGGGAATTGATGACTAAGGGTCTCGATAAAGGAATCAGGAAAAGATTGAAAAAATCCTCAATATGAATTGTTTTGCTGTGTGGGTGTGAAACATACAGCAAAACAATCCCTTACAGAAAGAGGGGATCAAAAGATTGGAGGCATTTGAGAAGTGGGTATGGTGTAGAATGGAAAAGCTAAGTTGGGTGGATAGAAAAACAAACAGAGGTGCTGGGAATGGTTGGGGAGGAGAGGGTTTTAATTGAAGTAATTAAGCGCTGACAGAAGAAATGTGTGGGTCAAATATTGAGAAGAGGGATTGCTGAAGAATGTAATTGAGGGTAGAATGGAAGAGGAAAGACAGAGGGGAAGGCAGAGGCAAAAGATGTTAGATGACATAAAGGGTGGGGTGAGTTACCAGGTAATGAAGGAAAGGGCTTTGAATAGGGAATATTAGGGCACATGGACCTAGGGAAAGAAGAACTTAAGTATAGTAATATATTTATCCATACTTACCTAGCAATTTTTTTTGAGTAAAGACCCCAACTTTGTCACTAAGGAATAGTTGAGACATCGTTCCTGGATATCATGGGTTCGATCCTAAGAGGCTCCAGAAAAGGTACTTTTACTTTTTAAATGCATTGAGTAGATTTTCAAAAATTTTGTTTAGGGCATTTTCCATTAAGATAGAATATTGAAATTCTCGATAACATTAGAAGATATGGATATATATGGCATATTGTAAAGACTTTTTCCCCAGTGGCCTTAGGTTTGATGCTAGGACGCATCAAATTTTGCCCATAAGAGATACATAGGTCTTAAAAAAATTTTTTTCGGGGCACTCACTGAAAAGAGAAGTAGCTTAAATTCGGCATATGAATAGTATTCGTGGCAGTATTTCATACCTAAGCTTAACAATTCCTAAATTGATCTTTGGTTTGATGCCAGGGCGGATGAAATATTCCTCCATAAGAAATGTACAGGAAATTCGAAACCTATGTTGAGGTACTTTCTGGTATGTTTTCACCATCAAACTTGAGTGATAGTTACTGGAAGACCTTCTAAATCGCAATAAGAATGGACTTCTACCGCAAATATCCTCGGTTCGATGCTAGGACAGATCAAATTTCATCCTTAAGATTTACTTGGGATGGCTTTTTAATTTTTTTTGAGGACTTTCCGAAATGCCAAATTGCTAAAATTCAGAAAATGAATAGGAATAATGGGTATAGCTCATATTCAATCCTAAGAACTTCTAAATTGATCCTTCGTTTGAGGGCCAGGAATGTTAATATTTCCCTATAAGAAATGTACAGGAAATTCGAATAATATTTGGAACTACTTCCCGATACTATTTCGCCTTGATATCTGAATGTTAGTTATTTGAGGAGCATCTAAACCGTAATAGGAATGGCCATCTACTGCAAAAGCAGTTTTGTCTTCTTATCACCGTGGAAGCCATTCTAGTAATATTGTGCTATTGTTTCATTCTTCATTTTCATTGTGGTAAACTGTCGCACTTTAACAAATCTCGTTTGTTTCACTTTTTAGCAGCTTACGTCCCTGTGTGAAATCTTTGCTTTCCTGAAAAATCACGGTGCGTCTTAGGGACGGGAAATACGGTACTTATTAATATGTTTTTCACGTCTGTTTTACGTAAACTTTATTTTTTTTTGTAATTTAGAAGCATATGAAAATTCCTGTGGTCAAAAAAGGAATTGATGAAAAAATTTCAAAAAGAGTAATCAAAAGGATGTGTACGTTTAGAATTTCTTAAATACAAATGTGCTAAAGGAAATTTGAATATAATATTTGCTACAATAAAAAGCTGCTTCATATTTTCTGAATATTGTGATTATATTGTTTTCCGATGTTTTATTTTGAAGTTTTAAACGGATAAATTTTTATCGTTATAAAAATTCCATCATATATGATATGGGATACGTGTTAAATTTATTTCCTCTTTCGTCGTTTCGTTTTGATTTTTATTTTTCTGATTATCGCTTAATTGCGAATAAATCTTCCAATAATTTCTTTGCTGTTCATCAACAAACTATGTAATCGTAAAATATGTATTTAATAGCATCAATGAGAAAAACCAAGGCATTTTACATTGGTGCGACTTGGTTGTCTTAAGGACACGGAAGGTGAGACTTGAGATCATGAAGGTGTGGAAACACTGTTTCAGAGGATGTTGATTTTTGGTAAAGATAGAGCTTGTACCTACGACGAAGCTTTACGTAAGGTAACATTTCAGTATGAAAAGTTAAACTCTAAATCTAAGTTCAAAAGATAAGAAATAATGGTTGAAAAACATTTCTTGGATATAATTGAGGGGTCCCAAAATTGGACCTGAAATGGGCCCCCAAAGTTATCACGACCGTCCCTGTTCTTAAGTTTAATAGAAAATTGCGCAAACTTGCCGCTTGCGAGATCAAGCTGAAAGGAGTCGCGAAAATCTCCGTGGAAGATCTTGAGCATTATTATTTACTATTATAGAACATTCACGCATACACACCCACACTCAGAATAGAAGAACTGGCCATTAAGAAACAACGGGAAGTAAAAATTGATAACTCCATACTTTAATAATTGCGACTCACCTGACTCTTGGGAAATAAAATAGACAGCCAATGTAACAAATAAAACACTCCTAAATTGTCGTATGTGCGTCCCTGCATTTCGTCAATACTAATCATTCACTACTGCAAATGCTTAAATCTCTATCTTATCTTAAATAATAAAATTTCTTTCTCTTCACATACTTGTAGTCTATCATTAGTTCTGACAATGTATTTTATATGTACGAGTATGTACCTCAATTCCCATTGTATTGTTATGGTAAATTTCTCGGATTCAACAATGGAATCAGTTGTCATGGGGACCGGTCGTTTACAACCACAAAATTTCACAAATTGTTCGTGTATTTTATTAACATTCTCGCAATTCCAATTCGTAAGCATGTTCCACGGCCAAAATAAGATTTACTCAAAATTACAATATTTACTCAAAATGCCTCTTTTGGTACTTTTCTCGATATTGTACGGTTATTCTTTCTAATTTTATTTTGCAAATGAAATAAACCATGCAAGCGATAAAAGTGAGTTTTACATGCATTTCTTATGGGAACGGTTTTAAACCTCGGGAATCGAATCGGGATCAGCGAATACAAAGAAGCCCATTACATGTTAGGGGAAGACATTTAAGAATTTTCAAAGTTTGAAAACTGTGCGACATCTAGTTCTCGAGTTTTAGGCGGACATACACATATACACACACACGAACATTTTACTTAACATATAAGAAGATATATCGGGAGCGTAGGCAGGATTTGTTCCTGGGGGGTTCAGAACCATGAAGTGAAAGCAAAATCGCCTACATTCCAGGGGCAGGCAAACTTATTCCTAATTTAATAAATTTGGAATCAGATTTATATATACATATATTCCCTATTCCCGAGTCTGCAGTGTTATGTGTAACTGTAAATACTTTAACAATTTCTATTTAGTACCTCTCATAACCTCGATTTTTTTAAAAACCCATTTTGGTTCTAGGAGGAGGGTCAACACCCAAGAACTCCCCTGACCTATGTAATTTTATTTTATCGTAATCAATGCTAATTTTACACAGCCGACCTTTATTTTTGACTCAAGCATTGCAAGAGTCTAGACTTCTTTGAACGAATCTTTACTACGAGTAGCAGAAGAAAGACACCATTGAATTCAAACCAAGATGGAATTGAAAAGAAAAAGATAATCTTGAAGTACTAACAAATACTCTGATTTTTTTAAATGTGAGGGTCTCTTAGTAGCATCCAAGATAGGCTATCGCGATCTTTTTAAATTAAGATGAAGTGTTAATTGTTAGCCATTTTCCACAACGTAGCCGACTCTGATTTTGGAGGATCATCAAGTCTGATGGATTAGAAACTCTAAAACCAATTTGTGTCAACGTCTTCGTAATTTTTCATTCGTTTCTTGTGTGATGTCGGCGAAAAAGGCTGATCTCTCCTACCGCGGCCGAGATTGTACTTTCTCTTAAACTAGTAAATATACTTTAATAATTTTACCTGCGTTTTCACATTTCCGCTTTGTCTCATATTGAACGATAGAGAGTACTTCTATTTTCTTCCGACCCTATTTTTCGGTCTCATAATTCAGTCTTTGTTTTCAGCAACTCATTGTGCTTCCCTAATCACATGCTTTTGCGCGCAAAAGGGCGTTTCTTCATGCATTTACACTGGTGGCGAGAGCGTGACGCTTGGAAAGGGCGGGTCTCAATGCTAGCATTCTTAAGGACCTTCGCAGGTTTTCCCCTGTAGACATGCATCTCGTCGTTGGATTCGTCTTTTTCGCAGCCAGTGCCCTTTTAGCGGCAGAGGCAGCTACTGATCTCCGGCAGAACAGGATCTTCACGATCGGTAGGTGCTCCTCATAGTTCCCAAAGCCCCCGGTCCCTGCTTTTCTTTTGGTTACGTCCCAATATCGACTTTGCATACACAGCAAACTTTCGTTTAAGAGATTTATAGGTCGGTTAGTCCCTTTTATAGAAATTCCTCGTCTCCCTAGGTGTGCTCAAATCGTTCAATATTTATAAAGAAGCGAATCATCTTACCGCTCCCTCTATTTCCTTTTACATTCCTTCGTACAACAACTGTTAAATGTCAAGTTAAGTACTGTATTATAGCGTCTTTGTTGCGGCTGATTACTCCCTTTGTTTCTATACTTATATACAAATAGTATTCCTCCTAATTATGATAATTTCTCCGATGTTATTTTGTATGATTTCTTCCAAATTTTCCTGCAAGTCAGTTCCATGTTTGAGTTTGTCCCTTAATATGGATAATATGATGCTATTTATTTATTTATATGAGGATAGAACTCAAGTGTTATACACAAAACGATAGTTATTGTATGTATAAGAAGTTAGAAATTTAGGAATATTGATCTTATATCTTAATTTAGAAATATTTCAATTCACATCTATTCATAAAAACATTTTATCTTTATGATTAAAAATTTTTAATAATAATATATTTCCGTAAGAGAACAGTCTCCATAAGAACCTTATTGAGAAATTGAACCAATCTGGCGTTTAACCAATATATCTGCACTGCAATATAGCCACAAATCTCATCAACGTGCCGAGTTATAGCTACCTATGTTTTCGGGAAGAGCCCCATAAAAATTATTAAAATCTGCCCTGTGCATTTCAAACGGGAGAAATTTGAACACCTAGAACCTAAAATCATTTCTGGAGATGTACTTTTAGAATACGTTTCTGAAGCACCTCCAGTAAATGTATGTATGTACCTTAGATTTCAATGGGTCGTTATATCAGGAAGTACCTCAAATAGGATCCTATACGTTTCATATGAAAGAGTATTTAAACTGCCCTGGCATCGATCAACCTTGAATATAAAACATACCCACGAATCCTTGCTGAGAAATAGCTATCTTTATTTTTGGGACGTGCCCTACGAAAAATATTTAATATCCTTCCTGTGTAATTAAAATGAGAGAAATTAAAATCGTCCTAGGATCGAACCCAGGTTCATTTTGGGTCATGTCTTTGCAGCATGCGTTAGAAAGCCACTTAGTATACACGATATCGAGAATTTTAAGTCTTTATCATTTCGAAATTCCGCGCAATGTTTGTTTTCGGGAATATTAACCTTCTTGGGGCCTTCTAGGATCGATTTCTCCTCCTTCCTATCAAATGTGTGGAGGCGGTAAAAATAGGTGAAAAACACTTGATAATCGTCGGTAAGCACCGTTAATGCTTACATGCTGACATTTCAAGCATCGAAACAAATTTTCAATAGAATCCATATACTAGTGAATATAAATGTAAAACTTAGTAATTAAGAAGTACATAAGAGAAACTGCTAGCCTAACACATGCAATTGAAGGTAAGGAAAATAAGTGATTAATATTAGGATTCCAGGGAAAAGATTGCGAGGAGACAAGGGCTAAAGTTGGATGATATAAAGAGCGGGATAAGTTACGAAGAAGTTAAGGATAGATCAGTGGTGATGAACCTATGGCGCGCGTGCCCAAAGTGGCACACGAGGAACTTTGACGGCACCATCCTTGTTACGTATTTTTCATTTCAAAAACGAAGTACATATATAAATGTGGATTCTGTTAATTTTGAATGGTTATTAGTGATAATTTACTACATCTAAATCCCATCGTTGACATAATAAAATAGACAATATCACCATCTCAATCTATGGTTTGGCACTAGATTAATCTACCAATTGGTACGAAGTCCTTTACATGTAATCAAAATGGCACTCTTGCTGCAGAAGGTTTCGCAATTTCTTGGATAGAACGATAATTATTGAATTGGAGAGTAAAAAAGCCTACGCAAGATAGGATACTCGCGTTGATATAGTTTTCATGGTATTTAATATAAATATGTAGCAGGAGAATCGATTTCTTTTTAAGTTTTTTCGTCGTTTAAAGTTTTCTCATAACATTTATAGCTCTAACATTATATAAAAAATACATAGCTTTGATATTATAATGATGTATTATACTTATAACATTATGTTAAGTGGTCTATCATTATAAAGATCGTATTATGTAGGGTAAAATTTCATTTTATTGTCGATGAGTACTTTAAAGTATCACCCACAAGCTGGAATTTTAATTTAGCCTAAGCCTTATTCATTTTTCAGATTAGATAAATTATTATTTCCTATCCTTTATATCTTGCTTTGAATTGCTTTTTTATTTTATACTTATTGGATCCATTTTACTTTGACTATGGACTATATGGGAGAGGAGACATTGAAATCTTAATCTCGTCACAATAAAGACGTTATTTATTCATTATTTATTTTAAAAAAATTCTTTTATAAAATTTCCCTTCAGATTTCGGAAATACAACCACCACCCTAAGCAGTCTGACCGCCTTGGGCTCTTTGGTGGCCCTCAAAGCCAAGATTGCCCTGGCTGTGGCCATCCTATGGGCGGCTGCCTCCTTCTTCGCCAAATGGGTGGGGGCTCTTGCACTCTGCCGCACTGGGCCCTCCTACGACTACTCCGCCCCATTATACCAGGTGGGTCTTCCTTTAATGAGCATGGGCTCGCTTTGCGCGGTAACAACCGGTTAACCCGGCAGGCCATTGTCATTATTGATGACTGGTTCTGAAATGAAAATGTTCCAGCTTTAGTAGACTGAAAGACATAACGTGTGGATGACAAAAAGTTTTATATATACTTTCGGTTCTGCCAGTACACTTGCATCTTCTGGTAAGTACCATGACTGCAATTTCAAAACCGGAGGCAAATAAAAAAATGAGTAGAATTGCGTTTCTCATAAATTTTATTTGCGTACAGCAACAGATACTCTTTACCAGCAGTAATACCATTACTTCTTACTATATTATTCCAGCCATTCGGAATCTTTTAATTCTATATTCCTCCAGAAAGTGTAAAAGCCTTAGTTATCCTCTTTACTTGGGTATTAACAGCATTATTTTATCGTGCGATTGGAATTCGTGGACCGGAGACTTAAAGATGAATAAGTGCCTATGTTAACGATTTCTTTGAACGGCTTTTTTTTAAGAATTCGCTTTCAATTTGCCTTTCTCGGTCTTTCTCTCCATTTAATCACTTTCTTACCATGCACCGTTTTGAAAATTCATTATGTGCATTAAGACAATTACATTCATTAAAAAGAATCAATTTGTTATAAAATACGTAACTCGTAGTATTGCTGAAAATCGCGTACCACCCACTTCCTTATGCTGATACTTCCAAATTTCTAGCAGTTCACTGCAGCGCAGCGCAAAGGGTTTTTTTTGACAGATCATATTCCTGTTTTCAGGACTCAAGCTATGGACATTCTTTCGCGGGTCACATCGGAGCGCGTCCTGCAAGAACTGTGCCACTCCACGAACCGGGAAGCCATCTTCTAAAGGAATTCGTGGAACTTGCTAAGGACAGGTTGGATAAGTATTTCCTAAATTTTGATGGATATTTCAACGCTGGGAGGCAGTAAACACTTGTAAAGGCACAAAAAATATTACAAATACCTAACGTGCTTGATGGTGGGATTAAAGGGCAAAGGAATAAACAGGAGGATGGCAGAAAAGTTATGACAAATTTATTTAAGGCCTTTAGGCTGAGTAATTCAATGGGTCCACATTAAGTACACCCTAAAAATTGACTCTCAAGAACTGAAATGTAAGTGGCGTGAAAACTTAAATTATTCTCATTTTCTTAAATAAAAATTATTTTAAATATTAATAGAAATATGAGAATAGACTAGGCAAGGCAGATTCTCAAAAACCATAGTAAATGGTCTCTCATGAAAATGGGTCAACCCCTCTACCCTCCGTAGACAATGTAACCTCAACTGCGAATCAACCTTCAGGACTTCTTTTCTTATCCCCTCTCTCTCTTTATGATTTTCATTTAAACATATCGCTCCATAATGGAAAATCGCTCTAAAATTATTTTCTTCCTTTTCATCGCGAAGAGGTTTTACCATATAGCATCCGCGAACATTCAGTCGAAAGGTGATTTGCATTCGTTATCTTAGAGAAGTTGCTCTATTCCCAACAGAAAATCTTAGTAGATTAAATAATAATGACATACCCTGTCATCCTCTAAATTTTTAGTTAAAATTTTCATATGTTTACAAATATATAAAGGATAAAATTTTATTTTGAGTTAGAGATATGGAACCTATTTGCTAATTTTTCAAAATAATCACTTCCGCGATTAAGGAATTTTTCATTCCGTACAATTCGGCTTTGTCTGCCTTCATCGTATGACTCAGTAGCCAGTTCGTCGAACTGGTGCTTTACGTCTTTCTTTGGATCCTCGTCTCTGTGAAACCTTCATTCACCCAAAAATGGTTTCAGATGAGGAATCAAGTGAAAATCGCTTGGTGCCAAATCCAGGCTATACGGAGGACGATACTGAACTTGCCACCCAAAATTTTGAAGCTGTGTCAGAACTTGAATCAAATGTTATCGTATTTTCTTCCAGTACCAATCAGTGAAAACAGTAATTCTTTACATCTCCGTATACAGCATATATGTTCATTAAATTATTTATTTTGTTAAAAATGTGATAAAAATTAATTAAAATATACTGGTTTTACATTATGGAAATCTGGTGATTTCCTTTAATAAGTATAAGAAACTCAAAGAAAGTAGAAGGCATTCAGGTAACTATAAGTATTAAGACTCGAATTTGTAAAAGGAATATATGCCCCT